>CABFVX010002101.1:60444-73595 GCA_902151425.1 Timema shepardi | reverse complement strand
GGGGGGGGGGGGGGGAGAAGAGAATATAGACGTTCCTATTGTGAAGGTTGGAGTTCAGGCTGATGAGATCATTCGACTTGAGTTGTGGGAGATTGGTGATAGGCTGATGAGAGAGTTCATTAAGTCTTTTTAAGAGGGAGATTTAACAACACAAAGTGGAAAAGGTAGAAAAGGAAACATTAGTAAGCTTTAAAAAAAAAGAGAGAGAGAACTAGCATAAATTTATGAAAAAGGTAATTTATTTTGTACCATTAGTTTATGCTGAAAGGTAAGTAATATTACCTCGACGTATTACACTATATACCTATATTATGAGCTACACAATAGTGGCGTGGTGATCACTGTGTGGTGCATGTTAATTTTCCAGCTCTCACAGTAAAATAAACTTGTTCGTGACGGCGTAGCGTATGCTGATTGTAACTTGATATTTCCGGCATTCCACTTTCTGAATGAGTCATTTGAAGCGATACTACCTTCTAATAATACTCTCTTTCATATCTTCCTTGAGACAAAAGAATTGTCAAATTTCGCATTAAATTGCCTAACAGTTTCAACCTGAACAATTGTCAAAATTTGTGTCGGAGACAGTTGTAAGGCTAGCCGCACACTGGATCCGACATTTGATTAAATACAAAACGTCGAATCGCGTCGGTTGCACTCTGTGTGTGGGTCTGTTTTTCTGTCTTTGGACGCCTTGATATCTTGTCTTATTCCCGTTTCCAAATGAAAGCAGAGTTTCCGCCATTTACGGGCCATGCAGTAGTCACTTGACTGATCTCGGCTGCTGGCGCATGCGCCGGAAGGTTTATTGTCGAAATACAAATCTTGAGGGACAAGGGGGAAAGTCTAACGACGTCGAAAAGCGTCTAAAGATAGTGTCGAAGCCAGTGTACGAGCCTTCGTTTAATCCTATGTTTAACAGAGCATATCACACACCTTCTGACACTGTAAGGCAAAATGTCGGATCCAGTGCGTGACCTGCCTAACCGTACATGTTTTGAACAAACTTGGTCAAACAGTTTATGTTGTTTTAAATGTTTGTTTGAGCAATCTAATTTTTCACTTTCTACATGATGTGGCGAATTTAACCCTTCTCATTCGCCACACCTGTGGCTACATTGAAAAATTTTACCCACCTCTACCATAGTGGGATAATTCAAGGTAGATTCCATTCACCAGAGGCATGGTGGTAATTGACCGCTACTAGAATATGTAAAACTGGTAAAAGAAAAACTTGCCAAAAGTGACAAACTCGACTCATGGTCTTGAAGATCATATGGTTTGGCGGATGGATTTATTGAGAGTTGATACGGTAACTATTCTTAGCTGTCAATTTAACTACACTCCTGCCGTAGATGGGGGGAATGTTTTCTATCTTACGGGGCAAGCGAAGGATACGTAGTGTTTTGATAAAATATATATTTCTTGTTAAGTAGGAACGCACACCGCTAAGAAGCTAATTTAATTTAATTATCATAGGATGGACCTTTAAGAAAATACAAACATAGATTTTTGCGACCAATATTGGTTAATATTAATTTGCACTATTTTATAGGTATCGATAATATCTGTCAAAAGTGATAAATGCAGACCACATGACTGAGCGTAATCTTATGGATGAATATGCGAAAGTATAAGGAAAGTTTAAGCAACGGAAAGGGTATGGCTACATGAAAGAAAGAAATGAGAAATTAATAATCGGCGAGATGATTAGCCGCACCATTTGAAGAGCTCTCTAAAGAGCCCCACGATGGCTCGCCAATTATAAATATTCTAAAGACCCCCGTTGGGTAACCAATTGTAGAACTCTGAAGAAACGATGACTTATTATATTAACCCTAGAATCACACCATGTAATTATCGTAGCATGAACCACACCGTGGGTTCGTATACGACCTATTATTAAATAACGTTTATAAATTTAAAAAAAAAGTATTATATACTTTAAATTAGTAGCTTAGTCATGAATATACAACACAAACAATATAAATCTTGAAAATATATTTTCAATTATATAATATTGATGTCATTTTACATAATCTATACAATTACTACATATTTCCAAGTGATGTTCAGCGCCTAGGCTGCGTAAGCAAACCACACATGTTGTTGGTCCTTTTCTGTCTTTGTCCCGGGGACATAAAGCACGTCCCGGAGACATAAAGCACATTGACCAGGTCTTCCACTTGCTTTTGGATTCATGGTTTGTGAATCATCTATCTCCAGAATACCAAAGATGAGTCTTTTAACTCTTTTGTAATATTTTTAGTGCGTGGCGTCTTCATGTGGTCTCCTATCAATAACTCTCTCCCAACAGGTTTTGAGGATGACACATTGTTCATAGACCAAAGAGTTTACACCAGATGCATCTATAATGCCATAAAATACGCTGAGCATCTTCTCTTCTTTTTGAGTGACAGAGCTGATCGAATTTGTCCACTCCGCCCTTTGTACTGTTATAAAAACAATTTTTACAGTTTGCTTGTTTCTTCTTCAACATCAGCCTGGAAATGTATAATTGCCAGTAGGATTACTGCTTTATTTTTCTTAGAAACAAATGACACAATTTTAGATGTTTCATAAAAAAACAAATTCCTATTAGTTAATTATCTTCCCTTTGATTTGCACCATTTGAGGTGGAATGTCAGCTTTATTTTTTCTTATAGTGCATATGTCGGTGAAACTAACTTTATAAATTTAAGTAGATAGTTTACAAGATGTGAACCAGTTGTCCACCATCAAATTTCTATTTGTACCTTGAATACTCTGTCATATTTAAAACATACTGTGTTAGAATTGACAGGTTGTAGAAGATATTTCTTCCACTGTCAGTCGTTTACTTGTTGACGCCATGACCCAATTAATTAAAAAAAAACTAAATGATAATATTTAGCACCGCGTCTTACTACCCGTTCGGGTTATACGCTTTAAGTACTAATTACTCTAATGGATTAGGAATTGTGAAGGTTGAATCAGAGGAAGTGAACCCGCATTTGCGTTGAGGGAGAGTGGAAAACCATTTAGGAACAACCCCCCCCCCCAGTTCACCCGACCGAGATTCGAACCTTGATCTCCCCGTCCTCAACAGTCGAGCAGCTCAACACGACTAACGCGTTAGCCAACTACGCCACCGAGGCGGGTTAAAAAACTAAAAATCAACTAAAAGACACTACATAAAACTTTAAAACAACTATACACACCTAAACACTTCACAAAATATAAAATGGCATAATGTTAAACAATTCTATTTTCATAGCACAAAGCACACCGTGGGGTCGTATGTTACCCAATTGCTCCAAATAAGTTTTTTTAATACAGAAAAAAAAAAGATCCCTTCNGAGGGAGAGTGGAAAACCATTTAGGAACAACCCCCCCCCCAGTTCACCCGACCGAGATTCGAACCTTGATCTCCCCGTCCTCAACAGTCGAGCAGCTCAACACGACTAACGCGTTAGCCAACTACGCCACCGAGGCGGGTTAAAAAACTAAAAATCAACTAAAAGACACTACATAAAACTTTAAAACAACTATACACACCTAAACACTTCACAAAATATAAAATGGCATAATGTTAAACAATTCTATTTTCATAGCACAAAGCACACCGTGGGGTCGTATGTTACCCAATTGCTCCAAATAAGTTTTTTTAATACAGAAAAAAAAAAGATCCCTTCTACTTTAACCTATACGAGAGCAAAGAAGGTATTCAAGGCAGCAACGCTTTAGATTGCTTAGCGATTGCGCAAACCTAGTAAGTCTAGTGAGCCGGGTCGACGGCGACCCCACGGTGTGCTTCTAGGGTTAACATCTGTCCCTGGCTAGCTCAGCTTCTCTTATCGACGCGATTATCATGTAAGGAAATTCTCGCTTATACAATAAATATACTTTGAACACTTTTATATTAATTTATTATTACGTATTCCTTTATACGTTGTTACTATAACAAGTACAATTAATTGGCCCGTCCCTACACCAGTCACTGTATACTAAATCACAATTAAATATGTGACGACGAGCAACACGTCTTGTCGCCACCCCGGTCACCGCGCGTCTCGTCAGTCTGTTCCTCCCACGTGTATTTTTCAAATTCTGATTACATCAACGATTGCACCAGAGTGGACTGACAATCTCGAACTATCACAAGAGAATAGTTTGAACTCTGTATTTCTGGTTGGCTAGAAAATGCAACCGTTCCGTACTAAATAAGTTTCCGTTCTAAGAGAAATACACCTAAGTGCAACATCAGCTCGTTCCTTTTTGATTTCATCGTCCAACGCACCCAGTAAGCACATTTAAAATAAAAGAAATGTATTGGCTTCCAAACTGCCTGACGGGCTTAAATATTCTAAAATGCAAATGAATAATTAAAATAATATTATAAAATAAAAAGAATTCCCGAATTTAAATAGAAAATGTCAATAGAATATTAAAACTGCTGTCTCGTTCTTCCTTTTCGAAACAACATAGGGCTTACAAGTTGGGACATTGCACGTTGGAGGACACACGGACTAAAAGTTGAGCTTGTCTTGTTGGGGGGGAGGGGGGGGGCAAGTGTACTGAGGGAAGTTTTCTCCCACTCTTTCTCCACGCAAATTCGGTTACAAATCTTCATCCCAACCACATCAATGTAAATAAATATACGGCTATCCCGGCCGGGGTTGAAAAACCGCGGAGCTCATAAAAAAATTGCCGTTTTTCAAAGCTCGTGTGTACTGTCTAACTTGCTGTCACAACAAACATCAATCGTATTTTACTAAATGTGGGCTAGCTTCATAATATGTGAGAGCGAGCGTATTTCTATATATAAAAACACTTGAAAACGTCACCTCTCCCATTATTTTAGACTGCCGATTACGGGGGAGATCGGGGTTTGAATCCCGGGGTGGATGTACTAAGGTGGTTGTTTTCAACGCTTCCTCCACGAAAATGTTAGTCCACTTCTATAAATTCAATCTTCCTCATCCCTAATCCATTAGTGTAATTATTACATAAGCGTGTAACCCGAACGTAGTAAGACGCGGTGCTTAAAAAATAAATTAAAAAAGATTGAGAAAAGTATCGTGAGAGTGAAAGAAATAGGTTCGTTAGCGTCAAGGGATGACTAAACATTTTCCACCTCCTGAGACAGGTTTTGAAATATCGGGCTGCCCGTCTCGTCCAGAATAAAAAAAATAAACCTCTTGTAAACACACCACGTCTCCCTCCGAGACATGAAGGAGGATTGTTGGTTAGAAACTGTTTTAAAAGACGGACTAACCTTCCTTCGCTTGATGTCAGAAGTCGTAGTCGGTCACTCTCTCGCGGGTCGATATGATGATACTAAATGTTACGGGATGTCATAACAATGTCCCTTCCCCTCCCTCTATTAACATTAGTTTTACAATGCTCTTTACATCATACGTTTCAATCGAATGCATACGATGTCTTTGTAAAAGCAGCAGTTTATTATTATTATTATTTGAGTCATTATTATTTATTATTATTATTATTATTATTATCAACTGTCATTTACAACTATGTTTACAATAAAAGGTTTAAAAGATTGCTTTCAATTTTTATTACATTCAATTTAAAGATTTATTTTCACATTTTTATTTACTTTTCTACATTGTCACTATCAGACGCGGGTTGTTACGTTGAGGTTAGACACTAAACTACCGATGATGGGGGGCTCGGGGCTCGAATCCCGCTTAGTTTTGCTGAGGGCATTTTTCCCTGATTGGCTAAAAGTAAATTAAATAATTTTGTGTGACCTTGCTTTTTTCTGATTTCTAGGAGTCATATTAAATGGTTTACCACTCTCACTCCGTGAAAATGCGAGCATACCTCCTCTAAATTATAGTATTCAATTATTCAAGTATGCAATTAAAATGCGTATCGCCTGGGTGGGTAGTAAGGCTGAGCCAAGAAAAAATTGTGTTCCATTTATTATAACTATAAAAAAATAAAGTTTATGACAGCAAATTTTAAACTGTTAGGTACTCGTAGACCCTATTAATAACAATATTCTTAATACACCTTAATAAGTTTGACTCAGAAAAATAAATAAATAATCTTGTGAAACATTCTTCAGATATTCTTAAATCAGCCACTCATCAGTAAGAAAAAGATTTGAGGGCTGGAATCAACATTTTTAAAAATGCCTCGATGAATGACCATGTAACATAAACATCAAATTTGAACATAATTCATCGAAGAGTTTCGGCTGTAGTCTCAGATAAAGAAATAATAATTGTAAAACACACTCTTTTTTTGGTGTTCGTTGGTACATACAATTCTATATTCGTCATAATCTTAAGACCTAAGTTTTTCACGATTACAACAATTCTTTCTCTACGTGAGAAAGTAAAAATAAAAAAAGTTGCGAGGATCTTCTTCATCCAATATTAATTTTTGTTTGATCCGCCATACATTTTTTTCTCTCCCCCGCTTCCTTTCTTCTTGTAGATAAGCCTCATGAAGCTGTTCGCCAATTAGTGTTTCGCTATTATAGGGCCATAGAACGAGATGCCCTTGGGCGGCCTCATAATTGAGTGTGTTTTAAAACGCTCATTAGTTCATTCGGTCGTGGGAAATGTTATGTTATGTAACTTGTAGGTCTCTAATCTGCTTGTTGACGCTTGGGTTTGCTTCGTGACTTGAGTGGCCAGGGCGAAAGACTTCAGCTCTAAGAGACTCTGCTTCGTTCCAAAGCAAGGCCATACATAATGTGTTTCTACTTTTTTATTTTCACCCACCTCGGTGGCGTAGTTGGCTAACGCGCTAGTGGTGTTGAGCTCGACTGCTGAGGACAGAGAAATCGAGGTTCGAATACAGGTCGGGTGAACTGGGGGTGACTTTTCCTAAATGGTTTTACAATCTCCTTCCACGCAAATGCGGGTTCACTTTATCTTAATTCAACCTTCCCAATTCCTAATATATTAGCGTAATTAGTACTTAAATCGTATAACCCGAACGGTAGTAAGTCGCGGTGCTAAATAATAATAATAATAATAATAATAATAATTTTTATTAATTTTTTTATTATAGCACTTCGTCTTACTATCCGTTCGGGTTATATTACTACGTATTAATTACTCTAATATGTTAAATATTAGGAAAATTGAATTTATAGGAAGTGTACTTGCATTTGCGTGGAGGGAGAGTGGAAAACAATCTAGGAAAACCACCCTTAGTACACCTGACCGTGATATAACCCCGATCTCCCTGTCATCGGCAGTATGATCTATTGTTAGAGTGACCAATTGGACTATGTGGCCAACCAAGCGGTCAAGATTTCTATTGCCTTATCTAGTGCCTGAGTGGTTAGAACGACCGACTTCAGTTCTGACTCTGCTTCGTTCTCAGACAACACCTAAACTAATATAATATTAACTATTAATATAAGTTCGTCACGCTATGCAAAATTTGATGTATTTTCTTTCTATGCGTCTCTCTGACCGGGTTTTGCGCATTTAACTACACTGATTAGGTGGGGATGAAAAAGGTAAAATTTATATTAACTGTACCCCTACTTGCGTGGAGAAAGATTGGAAAAGCCTGTAGTAAAATAACAGCCTTAATACACCAGGTTGAGATTCGAACCCAGATCTACCCGGCAGTCCAGTCTATTGCGAGATATATAAATATTAAATACCAATTCACTCTCTTTGGCACAATTTATAGCACTTCTGCCTACTCAGTTAAGTGTCCCGGGTTTGGTTCTCGGCGTGGCCTACACTTTTATCATTGGTGAAATTAGGGTTTCCCTCTTTGATAGTGACTAAGTGATGACTGGAGGGCACGATTTTGTGTTTTTTCTAGAGTGACATTAGTTTGGCGGCCGTATTAAGAAAGTACGCGTTAATTACTCTTGATAAAAATATAACTCTCAACATGCTAAATTTGGACGACATTCAAAACGATTGTACATATGTGTGTTCGATTTTACTCTGCATCTCACTTTTATTTCTTTCGACGACAATTAATTAAGCGACATAATAAGAGGGACGGATCCAGGAGCTGTTGATTGGGGAGGGGATTGATTTTCGTTAGACTATTTCAAGTTATAATTTAATCATTTTGATTAATCACGATTGTTATTTGTAGTTATATGAATAATAATAATATTGCAACCCGTGGTGATCGCGTGGTCTAAGGTGCTAGTCTCTTAATAGACTAGACCGCTGATGACGGGAAGATCGAGGCTCGAATCTCGATCGGGTGTGCTGAGGGTTTTTTCCAAAATGGTCTTCGAATCTTCCTCCACACAAATACAGGTACACTTACTCTAAATATAACCTTCCTAATCCTTAAGTGACCTGGTGGCCTAGTGGTAAGGTGTCGGACTTATGTGCTGGGGGTCCGGGGTTCAATCCTCGGTCCCGGCACAGATTTATCTGATTACCAAACCCTTCTTTCACCTCTGAAGAGACGTGTATTAATCACAACTTGTGAATGTGTGTAATACCAGGCCTCCACCGTGGTTCGGATTCCACGTTAAACTATAGGTCCTCCATTTCATCTCACATCACCCTAACATTATATTCCATTCACCTTAGGAATTGACTTCTGAAAGGCCTTTTTCCCTACCATAAATCTACTATATAGTAGGATATTAGTAGGAAAAAAGACCTTTCAGAAGTCAATTCCTACCGTGAATGGAATATACACATTAGCGTAAGTGCGTATAACCCGAACGGTTAGTAAGACGCTGTGCTAATAATAATATAAATTATACTAATATAAAAAGGACAAGTTAAAACACCATTGTTTTGATTAACAAATTTGTAATTTCAAACGTAATAAATATGTAGATTGGCCTAAAATGTTTTAGTAGGTATTAATAGAAAATGATTTATTTTAATAAAAATAATTGCCTCTCTTATTAAAATTACTGGAACGCTTTAGTTTTAAGGCACTTGGTTTTCTTCACATTAGAGATACCAATAAGTTGAAATAATTATTGATTGGGTCAGATAAGATATAGGGTGAGAGAGTTGTTTAGTCATTCTTTACTACATTAAGGTATTGATTTCAATATTTTTGGTTATCCCCCTCCTCGGGAATAAAAAATCTCCCCATCGCCGCCCCGTATTTTGGATCCACCACTGCATAGTAACTTAAACTACGTCCCACACCGGTGGCGGCATGGTCTAATGCGTCTATTGGACTAGATTGCTGGTAACAGGGAGATCAGGGTTCGAATACCGACCGGGTGTACTGAAGTTTTCTCCCCCACCCTTCCCCCCGTCCACTGATATTTTTTCGTCTCTTGGGGTAAAGTCTCAGGACTCGATGATCGTGGGTTCAAACCCAGCCGGGGCCGACGGGTTTTCCTAGAGCGATACAAATCTTTAGCACAACTTCCTTCTGGATGGAAGTAAAGCCGTTGGTTCATTGTGGTATGTAAAAGGTATGTGAAAATAACTTTTCTATAAATATTGGTGGACCTTTTAGCTCTCGCTCATAGAAATTCTCCTGCGCTGATATAGTCAGTTGGTTCAGAAAGTGCACGTTAAATACCTCAAATAAATAATTTAAAACAATGTTTTCCACATCCCCTCTACACAAATTCGGGTACACTTCCTCTAAATTCAACTTTCCTCAACCCTAGCCCATTAGCTTAATTAAGGTTTGCGTATAGCACTCAACCCAGCACCACGGTGTATCGTCAAAGATTCAGGTATATGATCTCTAAATTAACGAGTTTGTTCTGAAAATAAATCTGTCATTTTGTGGCAATACTGACCAGCTAGACTGCCTTGTGGACCCTAATTTTAATTGCAGATTTGGTTCCGAGGATGATAGGTTGGGTGAATCGTTGGGGGGAGGTGGGGGTTTGTAGAGTGTGGGAATATCTCCCCCATGTAAATGGTTAGTTGACTCCCAAGTATGCATAATCAGATTGGATGGAATATTTAGAGTGTAAAGTGGCAGGAGGATAGGACCCACATATAATTAAATTTGGACGAAAATCATGTTCTAACATGTTGTCGAAGAAAACTTTTTTTTTACACAAAATAGAAATATCTCTTAAATAAAAAAAATACAGCCTTTATGTTTACTTGTAAACGTTTGATTTAAAAAAAATCGTAATTTTAGCTCCAACATTTTTTTGCGACCTTTTTATTTTAGTATGTTCATCACGAAGGTGTATTAACGATTTGTGGTGGGAGTGTAGAGAACACGAAACAGGGCCAGATTTTTGCTGTTTTTATAGCAATAAATTTTTTTGGTCAAAATAAATCCAATAAATCTCCATTAAAAACATGGAGCTTAATTTTCTTCCCATGGTGATATCAGCAGTTGTTGAATATCTGTCAAGGGTATTCTGGAATTTAATGACGACTTTTTCTCTTCATTTAAAAAGTTTACCGTCTAATGCCGCTATGCTCGTGACAGATATTAAACAACTGTTGATATCAACACGTGAAGAAAATTAAACTCCGTGTTTCTATTGGAGCAATATATGTATATATATATAAAAAAATTTGCTCAAAAAAATTTTGCTATTCAAATTGCAAAAATACCGCCCTCAGCTCACATACCCCTGCACTCCAACGTTAATGAAAAGAGGGTGACTTCAGATCCAACGCAACCTCATTGACGAGATGGGTACAAGTACAAAATCACCCCCAACTCCTCAGTACACCTGACTGGTATTTGAATGTAGACCATCACAGTCGATGTTGACCTTGTACAACGTGACTCTAAAACGCCTGAGAAGTCGTGGTCGCCGGTGCGTGTGGCGTTGTTTGAAAACACAGGTGTGATCTAGGTAGGATAAATCTCTGTGATAATAATACTCCCCCTCAAAGCGTTATGCATGCCGTGTTCCTGGGTGTATGAACGAAACCAGTTTTAACTCGATTTATGAGTATAGCATAATCAAATTACATTTTAATGCACACGCCGGTGGTTTTTCATTTTAGGGGTTTGGCTGTACTAGTAAAGCTAAGTCCATTAACATGGTGGGTATAGGATTATTTTTATATATAGTGACTCTAATACGTACAAACTTAACTTAAACCTTTTTTATCCATGCAACATAAAAATACGTTGTATCAACACCATTTAGCTTTATTAAGTTACTTTACTGATACCTTAAATATCAATACTATATAACCTTAGTATACTCACGTATAGTAATTTTTATTTTGCTTCAAATGCGCGTTTTCTTAACAAATTTTGAGGCATGATTTTGTGCGCTTTTCTATAGCACTTCCCAGCCCCCCACCCCTACCCCCACCTCCCTGCTTCAATAGTTGTCACTCTCTTGTTGGGATGGCCTGTTGATGACGAGGATATTGGGGCTCGAATCCCAGTTGAGTCTACTGAGGTTGGGTTTTTTTCTATACGGTTTACCCCTCTACGCAAATATGGGCACTTTTATTCTAAATTCACCTTTCCTAATGCCTAACCCTTTAGCTTAATTAGTACATAGGCGAATAACCTGAATGGGTAGTAAGACGTTGTACTAAAATATGTTTTATAAATATATATAAAATGAATATGGGCACGTTGATGTCACAGTTTCTTTTAATAAAATAATAATTTGACCGAGCTTATCGAGGTCTTGTTTCAAAGGGATCATTTGGCATTTCATCTGTCTTTCTAGTCGGGTTTGTCGGAAACTAAAAAGTCAGGGCTCGTATTCCTTCCGGGTGTACCGGGGGTGGCATCCCCCCTCCCCCTAAACTGTTCCCCGTTCTATTCTCTACGAAAGTGCGGGTTCATTTCTTCTGGATTATAACTTAATAGTTTCATACCCTATTAGAATAAATAAATTGTTTGTATAGCCTTGGAAGTGTAGTGAGTGAGACGCCGATGCCGATCACTTAAACAACTTGTAACAACAGTTGTGTTAGTAGTTGTTAACTTTGTATCCTTGTCATTTCTCACATTCCTCAGACAATGTGCATTGTGTTCTCCATCTGGTAGGGGCCATCTACAGTCATTACCGCCTTGCTCTCACACAACACCGACACACTGCGTCAATAAAACAATTTACTGGGTAATCAACTTGCGTGTCTGAATGTTAGAAGGCTCTAAGAACCTCCACGGATTATTTAAATAATATCTAAAAGTAGGGTTCGCTAACTTGCGGCCCGCGAGACGTATCTGACCGGCCTGCTTGTCTGCAACACTTTTATTTATCATCGTCTACCTCGGTTGTCGCCTCAGGACCCGATGTTCGTGGGTTCAAACCCAGCTGGCGTCGTCGGATTCTTCTTGAGCGATAAATATCCGTAACACAACACCCTTAGGAGGGGAAGCATAGCCGTTGGTCCCATGTCTATTGATACACGTAAAAGAACCCTGGACGGTACGTTATGTGAAAATACTTTTCCCGGCAAAAATTAGTAAGCCCTCTCACTCTCGTTCATAGAAATTCTCGTATGCTAACATAATCATACGTACACGGGGAAAAAACCCACTTTTATAACTATTATAAACTGTTATGTGTTTTATTAAACACTTAGCATACTTGATTGTGGGAGTTTTTCTTTACCTAATTTAATAAATACTGTTTTGAGTATTTCACTAACCCACATCTAGGAATATATATTTTAAATATACTCATTAATGATTTTAAATACTTACAGTAGTATCAGATATAGCTAGTATATACGTCTAATGGTGGACATGTGGATTGGACGTCAGACTTTTCTGGTCCCGTTTTCCAGTGTTGGGGAGGTCAGGGTTCTAATTCCAACCAGCTGTACAAGGGATGTTTTTTCCTAGATGGCTTCTTATATTCTCTTAATCTAAATTACACCTTTCTCATCCTCTACCCACATGGGCGATTAAAATATGTTTAGTCTGGACTGGTATTAAAATGCGTTACCAAAGCAAAAATTATAGAAATAGTTTTAATGGAAGGTTTTGTTTCGTACCATAATCTACCGTATGGAAGTATTTTTATTGGAATATGTATTTATTTATTTACTAGCGTTCTAAGCTGTTTTGAACGACCTTTGGCCAAATTTTACCCAATTCGAAAGATACTCTTAGTTGGCACTTTTAGTGTTTGCCAGTAGTTAAGTGACAAATATTATCAAATTCAAAGCTAAACGCACATAAGTGGTGTTTTTATTCTCTCTGACGCGCGCGCGCACACACACACACACACACACACACACACACCCATATATATATATATATATATA
>CABFVX010002101.1:0-58560 GCA_902151425.1 Timema shepardi | reverse complement strand
ACTTACACTTCCCTCCCCCCGGGCCCCCTCTCACCATGATGGGAACTCGTGCTTTTGAAATCTATATTATAAAAATAGTATTTTGTTGTATGTCCAAGAGCGCACAAGGGGGTTTGCTATATATAAATTCAATGCGAGACTAAATAATTTGTACCCTGTCCAGCGTATCCCATAATTACCCCATAGTTTTTTTACCCCTGGAAATGGTGTGAGGGTGAGAATGTCTGAGCAGTTTCCACCCCCTTAATGTCAGCACAGCACACTATATAAGGGGTGAGTCAGGAAGTAGAATATGGAGGGGGAAGGGGGAGAGTAGAAGATAGGGTGTGTTAGAAATATAGTCGTGAGTAGGAAAACAACAAGGGGATGATGGGAATTTGAAGATGGAATGGAAGCTTGTAGGGGTGGATATTTGGTCGTGGAAGAGAACTGGGAGTGGAAAGGGCGTGGATTTTTTTTTCCCAACTTAAAGGGAATAACCCGTTTCAGACTTGTTCACCACAATGGTGTTCTTAAGGATTAAGGTAATATTTGTATCATATTATTTATATGTTCATATTTAAATAATTATTGCTGTATACACACGATACTAGGATATAATATGTTATTAGTGTTACAAGTAATATTAAAACATGTTTACACTTTTTTCTATAAGACTCCCAATTTTGTTTGGCAACTATATACATATCCTGAGCTTTTTTCCAATTGAATTAACAGCGATTTAAAAAAAAGACTTTTCTTACATCAAGAAAGAGTAATTTTATGCCGGATTATTTTTAGGCTTGCAGTGTCTATAGAATTATCCAAAAAGGTATAATATTGATTCATTTATTTCTAAAACTACAGTAATTTACTTTACTATTGGTTTTTATTTAGGTAGGTATAGTAATATGACCGGGTTAATAGTTGTTGAGGGGACCAAACCACCCATTCTGCTGAATAGATTTTCATGCGGTCATCCTAATCCGGATTCAAACACAATTCCACTATTATAAATATATTTTTTTAAATATAAATTTTCTTCCTTTTCGTATCTGTAAAATAGGAAAATGGATGTTACGGGGGAAACCCACAAATTATAGAAATTTTAAAAATTCGCTGGAATTTTTAGACGTCTTTTGCATTATTTTTTACAATACTAAGTCGAAGATCCAGTGTAAACTATTTATTTAAGCCATGGCCTTCGTTAACAGAGTGTATGAGGACGGGGGGAGNCTTAACTTTTGTATACAACTTTAAGAATTAATTTCATTATCATAACATTTCATGCTACTCAGTTTGTTCAACATTTAATTTTTATATTCTAAATTTAATTGAAAATGTGCCCCCTCGTTTTTCGAAGAGCACTGACGTATTTATCTTTAATAATTATTGTGTCGAGAATTTAATAGAAAACAGTGAAAATAGTGATTTTTTTAAATCCATAACTTTGCATATTGGAACGCTGCGTGCTGTTAAAGTCTGAAACATTTAGAAAAGTTGGGGAATTTCAAAATTTACCAGTATATAAACCCTGATCCACTGATTGACCTTACTACAAAGTGTGTAACCAGTTGTGGTAGGGAAAGAAGAATATCATGTGAAACTTTGATATTTACTATACTCGATAGAATCATCTATTAAAAAACATTGTACATCTTACTAACCAAAAACTTGTGTGTGTTGTTAGACGTGAGCAGTGGCCCTTGTTCTCCAGCTACTCATGTTGGCAGCAGTTGGTGACGCAGACCAAGAACCTGAGTCGGGACCACGCTGCTCTGAGCGAGGTGTACTCCACACACCTCGTTGGTCGGCTGGCTCAAGTCATGGAGGATGTGCAGAGGATATACAGGAGGGTCAGTTCTTTTCTCTCTAGAGGATCCTGCATAGTCTCGCCTGATAGAGCGACATATAGGGCAATTATCATAGGAAGATGCTTTAAAAAAAATACAAACCTTTATTTTATACCAAAGTTGATGACACGCTGCCATTTTATTACTGTTGTTTTATTGTTATCTATAATATAAATTAAAAAATTGACTTCTGAAGATCACATGTCTTGCATGAATACATGAAAGTATATAAAATATTTTTTCTGTAACTTAAGGACTTTCCTATGAAAACTGGACTGTACATTTAGAACATACATCATTTACAGAAAAAGCTCACTATATTTATTTCACATCTGTCAAAATTCACAATATATGAGCCCGCCTTACCTCACAAGTAGCACTTAAGGTAGGAGTATAGGGGACATGAGAAAAGATCAGTTTTTTTTTTCAGTTTTTATAGCAAAACATAATTTTTTATTATAATAAATCAAATATTGTTCCAGTAGAAACGTTGTGTTTAATTTTCTTCACATGGTGATATCATCAGCTCTCAAATATCTGTCAAGGGTGTCCTGGAATTTAATGACAACTTTTTCTCTTCATTTAAAAAGTTTCTCATCTAATGCCGCTATGCTCATTACAGATATTCAACAACTGTTTAGGTCACCATTTAAAGAAAATTAAACTATGTTTCTACTAGATAATTATTTGATTTAGATAAAAAAAGAGTTTTGATAAAAAAAACTTGCAAAAATCCTGTCATAAACTTGTGTTCCTTACATCACCACCGTAACTTACATTGCATTGTGTGGCAGTTTTTTTTATTGTATTCTGCGGGTTTTTTAAACAAGGGGAATTGAGTTAGACCAGTGAAATTGTTTTAGCATTTCTTATTAAATTACAACAAAATTCAACAGTAATTATTTTAAAATAATAAAACCTTTTAAACAATTGATTCTAATTCCTTTGTTGTCAACTGAATAATACTGGAAACTGCTCTTGAATACATTTTCAGATCTGTGAGTAATCTTGGGATATAATTTACTGATTAATTGGCAGAGACAGGGCTCTTAAAGAGCATATGGTTTGGTTCATCAATGCATGAAATTAGATTTAATAAATTTCTCCCTTTGGCAATTTGACTAATACTTTAATAAATCTACCATCAGCCTTCTCTCCTCACACCTACTCTTTCCCCTACTTATATTCCCTCATCCCCCAAACATAGAAACATGAAAGATGTTAATGTTAAATAGTTAGCATGTTCCTTTTGGATTAATATATTTTAATTTTAAACAGACTTGAGATAAAATATTTCAAATAACTATATGTATGTTTATATTAGAGTAAATTGAGTTAAACTATTATCATAGAAATCAAACTTGTGTTGTAACTGACTAATCATCAATAACATAAACTTTCAATAGTGTGTAATCTATGTTTTGGCAGTGTCGGGAAATAGGTTATGAGACCCACGAGGAGATCCTGCGTGTCCTCCATGAGTTACATACCACCATGAAGACGTATCACAGCTACCAGGGGGAATACAAGCAGGCGGAGACTAAGCTGCGGGTCGCAGAGAACCAGCGTCTCAAATTGGAGCAGAGCCTGGCCCGGGAGAAGCTCGATCGCTCCAAGAAGTACAAACTCATCGAGAAGGAGGTGCAGAAGGTAACCAGGCATAACTTCATAAACAGCTTACTAAAATTAATGAGAGATTTTCTTATTGAAAAATGACACTTATGCATAGGGATTGAATCAGATCAAAACGAAGAGAGTTGTGTTTTAAATAACCATTTATTGCCGACTCTTAAATTCAGGTTTCCTGATAAAAGAAGCACGCAAACATAAAACTGTTGGTCTTCATTGAATAATCACTAGTACATGCAGGGATAGATTAATCAATATTCACAGAGCAAATATAAGATTATTTGAAATAATGTAACCTTTTAGTAAATAAAGTACAATATAATTCTAAAAAAACAGATTTAAGACTACACAAGAATCAAGTATTTTTAAGAAAATACTTGATCTCAATACTCTCTTAAGATTGATATTAAATATTTATTTTATTACCACAATTTACTACCGGTTCAGCTTATATGCATGTATAATATTTACTCTACTGGGATGAGGAAGGAAGCATTTAAAGGTAATATACCCGCATTTTCATAGAAAGAGCTTGGGAAACCATTTAGGAAAAAACTACCCTCTCTAGACCAGACTCTAATTTAAACCTCGATTTCCTCATCTTCAGTAGACCAGGCTAACATGAGAATGATACCTTAGACCATTCAGACACTGAAGCGAGTTATATTTTTAAATGTGACTTTATATTATCCTTTAATCAAATTAGATGTTAAATAAAAGCTTATTCCCTTAAGCGCACCTTAGGTTTCTTTAATTAGAGCTACATCCACTGAACATGCTCTAAATTCAAACGGTGACATAAGAAGTTCTAAAATATTTACGAAACGGTTGCCTTTATTTTTCGACTGAAAAAATTCAAAGGCTGGCTACAGACAACACTAAGTGGGATGATGGTGTTGTTGATAAAATTACTTTCTATCATTATGTAGTACCTGTGAGACTTTGGAATCAACATACATGTGTCATGTGTTGATGGTAAACATACCCTGCGTGTTGTTTGTGCATGACTGGACATGTGGACACAGCACAATTAGCGGAGATAACCTGTATATCTCCTCCCAGAATAGTATTATCTCCTCCCAGAATATGCAATACCACTTGTCTGGCTTTCTAAGAGGTGTCATTCAAAATGTATAAGACATATTTTAAAATTTTGTACAAGGAGTAAAAAAGAAACCTTGTTTAACTACCATATTTGACCTAATAGTATTGGGTCCCGTGATGGGAGCCGGGGATTCTAAATTGTAGCCGAGGTGAAAATTAAAGTTTTTAATAGTAGAAGGATTTACTATTAGAGGTCAAATACAGTAGTTGTGAAATATAAGTGTCATTAAAAGCTATGTCCCTCTCCTACTTTTCCATAGTTCTTAATGGTTTATTTTTTTAAGAGAACTAAAGGCTCTTAAGGTCTTACATATTAATCTAAATAACACCTCGCTCCCCTAACAACCTGTTCGGATTTGTGTGTGTGTGCGCGTTTTATTTTATACACAATAAGGACAAAGGCACAGAGAAGGACAAGGGTTAATCCTATATGTTGCTGTACAGTTTCTATGTACCTGTAATAGACTGATCCATGTGTTGGTGTGAACAAACCATGCAGAGGGAAAAAACTTGATTTCAAAATACACTTTTAATTCAAAGATACTCGATTCATTGGCTAGATGGTTTAAGGCGGAAGACTGGACTGTTGATGTCAAGGATATTACATTTCGAATATCGCTCAGGTATACTTGGAACACTTTTTCTTAAATGGTTTTCCCCCTTACCCTTCATGCAAGTGTGGATACACTTTCTATAAATTCTGCCCTCCTCATCCCTAAAACATTAGCTCAATCAGTAAATATGTGTCAAGCCCGAATGAGTAGTAAAACGCATAGTAAAAAAATATCAATACAAAGCTAACCAATTGATAGTTTCATTTAGACCTAAGTGGTCTAAGGTATCACTCTCATGTTAGACTGGCCTGCTGATGATGGGGAGATCGGGGTTTTAATCTCGGTCGGTTCTACTGAGGGTAATTTTTCCTAAATGGTTTTCCAATCTCCTTACACAAAAATGTGGGTAGATTACCTCTAAAATGCTTCCTTACTCATCTTCACCTCATTAGAGCAGTTATCATATTATGTGCATAACCTGAACAGGTTGTAAGATAATATAATAATGAATAAATGATATTAACAATTCTTGATTTTTTATTTTATAATCACATTGGTTATATAAAGCTGTTATCTTGGAGACTGCAGATGTGTGTACATTCACATCACACCAGTACACACACATGCATACAGACAAGAACTCCCTCATACCATTCATTAGTTTGTGTTCATAATGTAACACGCTAGCTTATCTTAGTTTAGCCTTATTAACTACTTAATTAATTAGAAGACAGTCTAGTCTGTCTTCTGTTGGGGTTCAAAACTTAATAATTGCTCCCATCATTTAAATTGCTTCTTACTTCTTTAAAGATTTAAGGAAAAAAGTACATGATAAATCTTTTTTCTAATTTGGTCTAAAAAAGAAAACTTTGTTCTGAGTTATAAATTATAATTGATTATTATTATTATCATCATCATCATCATCATCATCATCATCATCATCATCATCACGTCTTACTAGCTGTTCGGGTTATATGCACTTATGCTAATGTGTAATGGTAGGGTGACTGTGAGATGAAATGGAGGACCTACAGTTTAAGGTGGAATCCGAACCACCGTGGAGGCCTGGAATTCCTCAAATTCACAAGTCGTGATTGATACACGTCTTGTCAGAGGTGAAGGAAGGGTTTGGTAATCAGATAAATCTGTGTCGGGACCGAGGATTGAACCCCGGACGCCCAGCACAGAAGTCCGACACCTTAACCCCTAGACCACCGGGTCACCGTATAGTTTATTATTGCGTATACATATTTTTTGAACCAACCTTTTGTGAGGGGCTTTTTTTAGATATCATTGTATCATACTACCTGTTCAGTTTATTAACATATATGAAATTACTCTAGTGGGTTAAGGTGGGATTGAAGGGGATGTGATGAAAAAAAGGCAAGTGTTTTTGCAGTTTTTATAGCAAAACCTTTTTATTTATTTTTGCTAAAATAAATAAAATATTGCCCCAGTACAAACATAGTTTAATTTTATTCACATTCATTAATTTTCACATTTATTCATTCAACAGTTCCTGAATATCTATCATGAATATAGTGGCATTGGACGAGAAAATTTTTAAATGAAGAGAAAAAGCTGTCCTTAAATTTCAGGACAACTTGAGATATTCAAGAACTGTTGAAGTCACCATGTGAAGAAAATTAAATTCTACGAGTATCTTTGTACTGGAATAATATTTTATTTATTTTGGCCAAAAAAAATGTTTTGACATAAAAACTGCAAAAACACTTAGCCTTAGTATAGCCTTCCATCCCACCTTAAGGATGAGAAAGGTAGCATTTTAGATGAAGTCTGACTATATTTTCTTGGAAGGAGACTGAAAAAACATTCAGAGAAAAACCTTCACCAGTAGATCCTGCTGGTATTTGAACCCCAATCTACACGTGAACTAAATTAAGAATGAAACGGTATTTCTTCCTATCTTTTATTAGTCCATTATAAATAAATCCCCTCCAACTCGGACCTATGTATAGTATGTACATCCTTTAAAACTTATATAGATTGAACAGACTCAGAGTAATAGTTTGTTTATATGGCTTTGAGTCATCAGGATATGAACTCTTTTGTTTATTACTATGTACCTACCTGAAGACCACCAGTTTGTGGCACATCATGCATGTTTCTTTGTTTCAACGTGTTGTTTAATGTTGTACCAGCATGTGTGACGATAGGGGTGATGGTCTCGTGTGTTGCATACACTTGTATCATGGGGGTATCATGATCAAGCTTGTGCTACATTATGTAAACAATGTAAACACAGGCCTGCTACTGCACAGGGTCAGATGAATCATATGATCTTTGGGATATCAATTTTAGATAAAAACATCTGTCTGATCTATTACATTAGTTAAATAATTAATTTACTTTAATTCTCTACACTTTATTTTAGGTAAATAAGGTCAAGTGATAATTAATTCATAACTACCATTGAATTACCCGGGGAAAATATTTTATGGTAAAAATTAGAGCTAGTGATTTTTTTAAATGACTTTAAAGGGGATATTAAAAAGGTTTAAAAGTTTAAAAAAGGACAAGAATGGCAATAATAGAATGAAGGATGGAGGAGAAAAAAATGTTGAAAAGAGCAAAAAAGGCAAAAAATAAATCTTAACAGAAATAAAAATGGGTTAAAACGGTTAGAAGAATAAAAAGGGGTAAATCCAATCAAAACATGTTCATGCACCGGGTTTACCATAATCTTCATTTCACAGCTCTAACTGTAGTAAGTACTAAATATATTTTTTGGCGTTAATAAATATCTGTTTTTTTCTCCAGTTTTTGATGAACTAAACAAAAAAAAATCATATTAAAATCCCGGTTTTGAGGTGCACATGTTTGTACACAGGAGCTACTAATATTTTAATTCCAGTGCTCTGGGTGCTTTAGATATTCCTCAATTCTCATGATAGACAAACTCTTCATTTTATAAATATAGGATAGTTTGCATTAGCAGAAGTATTTGGTTTTTTCCCCTTTGTAAAATAAACCAATTATTTGTGTTTTTTCTAGGTCTTTCAAGCCCATTTCCAGACTTTACTTACCGATACGTTAAAATTATAAAATGTGTTTAAGGTTTTTGTGTGAATGTTGCCATTCAGATTTGAGATGGACTAGAGAAAAACTGTATTTGACCCATCTCTAACTATGACTAACTAATGTATAACCTCTTAATTGTTATGTTTCAGCGTAAGAACAAATACAATGATGCAAAGCTGAAGGCACTGAAAGCACGCAACGAGTATATGCTATGTCTTGAAGCCTCCAACAGCACAATACACAAATACTTTGTTGAAGACCTGTCTGATCTAATTGATGTAAGCTACAACTTTTGTAATTCAAAAGCCTTGATGATTTTTCAGGAAGTATTGGTATTTTGCAGGATTTAATCAAGTCCTTATCTGTCAAATCACACAACTTCTATTTAAAAGGTAGTTTTTCCAGTTAGCGACTGAGAAACAAAAGTTTATTGTAGTGTTGAATGCCTGTGCCAGTGTTCACATGATTTAAATTGTCGGGCTCACAATTGGCAGGATTGCAGATGACAGGGAGTTTGAGGTTTACTGGGTGCACTGGTATTGTTTTCCCATTCATTCACAATAATGTGGGTGCATTTTCTCAAAGTTACTCCCTTCCCTTAAATTATGCTATTAATGTTCTCAGTACTGAACACAATTTTTTTTAAAGTGTCTTATTAAATACCTATTATTATTATTGTATTTTATATGGAAGATTGTGCTGGCGGCTGGGGTTCAATCCTCGGTCCGGGCACAGATTTATCCGATTACCAAACCCTTCCTTCACCTCTGACAAGACATCTTGTGAATGTGGGGAATGCCAGGCCTCCACCGTGGTTCGGATTCCACGTTAAACTGTAGGTCCTCCATTTCATCTCACAATCACCCTAACATTACACATTAGGGTAAGTGCGTACAACCCGAACGGGTAGTAAGACGCGGTGCTAATAATAATAATAATATATTTCTCCTTAAATTAAGTGTCAGGAAGAAATAGGGATTCTATCTGAATAATAAAGGGAATTTTGTATGAAGAAAATAGTGGCAACCATGGAAAGGTTAATAAATGATGTATGAGAAAAAGCAAGAGGGACTGAATGAGACCATAAAGTAAGCAAGAATGAGTTGCTATAGACATTTCAAGAGAGAATGAGTTTTGGAGCTGCAGGGTGGGGGAGGAATGCCACTTTGGAGACCAAGGAGGAAGTTGTAAGAATAGACAGCCGAGGAAGGGAAAGCAAGGAAATTAGAGTAGTAGAGAGATAGATGAAGCTGATGATGATGTTTAATATTAGCAGCGAATGGCTCACCTCTATTGTATTAAATATTTGTGCAAACAAAACACATAATAATTTGTAGTTTTAACAATCAACGTGAAATTATAACAAATGAACTGCAATGTTTCTGTTTGCAGGCGCTGCCCTTCCATGCTTTCTTCATATTCATTAAATATAGCTGTATGGCATCCTTTGTTTATGTTTGTAGACTCCTTTTAAGGTCTTTAAAAAAGTTCAAAAATAAAAGTATGATGTTTGTGCACAATAAAACGCTGTGTTTAATTATTTTTTTGTATAATTAATTTTTTTTTGTTCAAAGTGTATGGACTTTGGTTTCCATAACTGCGTGTCGCGGGCTCTACTGATGCACGTATCAGCTGAGGAGGGTGCCATTAAGTCGGCGCAAGCGGGCCTCGACCAAATGACCAACTGCGTGGGGAGCCTTGACTCACGGCTCGACAAACAAAGGTTTCTAGAGTTCAACCACACTGCCTTCATGATACCCAAGAAATTTGAATTCCAAGGACAGAAGGACGAGGTCAGTAATTTCAGCACAGGAAATACTGTTTAAAAGTTAATTATTGGTGTATAAAGCAAGTCCAATTTTCATAGACATAGACTTTTATAAAATATAATTTTTTTTATCCAACATTGATAACATTTTACTTTATTATAAGTGTTGTTTTATAGGTATTGATAATATCTATCAAAAGTTACAGCTGCAGATAACATAACTTGGATATGAATACGTGAAAGTAGATCTGGTAAATTTCCTAGAGCACCCAGCTCTGTGGTAGATTGATCTAAGAATTCACTCTTGAAATAGACTGAACTGTGGATGACTAATAGCTAGCGGTTAGAGTCCAGGTCTAGTGTAATGATTGTGCTCACCCCTCCCCCCTCAAATGGTTTTCACTCTCCCTCCATGCTAATGTGGGTACACTTCCCCTATATTCAACCTTCCTCACCGCTAACACATTTGAAAACATAGTATATATGAGTATAACTTGAAGAGGTATAGTAAGACGCTGTGACAAAAACAATCCTTTTTGTTGTCAGATAAGGATTTTCCTATTAAAATTGGACTGAATATAACTTGCTCGCAGTCCTTTAACTTCCCAAAAACCAAAATTCAAGTTTTCAGAGCTTTGTTAAATTTAATTTGTAATTACAATTTTGAGTTAATCTATCATGTTTGGATTTTCTTCTAAAACTCATAAGACATTCGAAGCAAAAACTTTACAGTTCAAAATATTAAAAATAATTCTGATGCACACCCACCTGTGCTTAGGGTCCTGAGACTGAACTCCAAAAAAGCCTGAGAGATGAACTGGAGTCACGGCTGTCTCAACTACAGAGCAGAGTTATGTCACTGCGTACAGAGTCTGAAGAAGTGTGGAAGACCCTCGAGACTGCGGAGACGACACTTCTCGACATGCTTAATGCCAAAGACTATGACTGCAGCATGTATTTTGGGGACACGGCCCTCCCTTCTAATAAGCCACCAGAGACTGTATCCATTAAACTGAGGGCCGATAGACAAGAGACTGAAGAGTTTTATCTCACGGTAAGTACTAATTTCTACTTCTTTTAAACTATTTTTGTTTGAAAATAAAGTTTTACCTTTATTCTAACAAAGACTTAATTTTTGTGGACACTTACATAAAACAACCTTTTTTTTTAATGTTACCTGCCCAATAGGTTTGAGTGTCTCGGTATTAATTAATATTCACAAGATCATAGAAATGTATTATAATCTTTTGATATTATGTATTCTTGACATTTATAAATTTGAGCATGTGACAGCCCTTTTACAATGCTCATTTCTAGAATAATTAATAAAATAATACTCTAATAAAGATGGTGATTTGCCTAAACCTTACATTGAATATTATAATTACATTTTTTTATAATTTGAATATTTTAACTTCTCACTTTAATATCATTACCATTATATATTAGTAATATCTTGTTTAATTTTATCTCCCATTGTTCCTGCTTGCCTAAATTATAATTTTATTTTATGTGAAATATTATCTAGGGAAATACGCTTTATTTTCAAATAAAAATAACCTTGTCATATGCTTTAAAACAGACATTTCAAAAAAGCTTTTTATTATTTTGCTTTGTCCTATAATTTTAACAAACTTTTTACTTCTTGAATATTGTTTATTAATTCAAAGACTTTTTTTTTACATTTATTAAACACTCAACGTCTTAACATGACAGGGACTCTGTCATTTCTTCCAGAAATTTCGTGAGTACATTCTGGGCACCAGTCGGATAGCTCGCCTCGACGCAAAGCACGAGTTTATTCGACTGACTCTTCTGGATGCTGCCGGGGATTCCCCAACATCGCTCAAGGGGCTCCACCGCACAGGGCAGGTTGCCAAACCTCCCCGACGAAAGAGGATCGGTCGACTTCAGATGAATGGACAGCCTAAGTTGTTTGGGGGGAGTTTGGAAGAATATTTGGAGGCAACCAATCAGGAGATACCACTCATCATGAAGAGCTGTATTAGGGTCATTAACTTGTACGGTGAGTTGGTAACGGATCATCGGCGATGGTATCCAAGGGGTGCAAGAACATTTCAGCTTGAACTCATGTGTGTTTGTACGCAGAGGTGTGTGTCCTGCTGCAACAAATATTTGTTGAACTCGGTGTACATTTTTGACAGGTGTAAAATAATTTCTTTATATATTTCATTTATGAATGAAAGTACAGTAGAGATTCATAGAAATAAATAGACTAATACAAAACATCTTAAAATGCAATAAACAAAAATAAATAAAAAATAACTCAGTTCATATTTAAATCTTTCCGCTTATATTTTTTATGGCATTAGGAACTCAAAAGTTCTCCACCTATCTTTATTATGAGCAAGTTCTATCCAGATCACCTCACTACACCATCTTTCAGCTTTATTCTAATGTTATCCTCCCATCTGGGTCTTCCCACTGGTCTCTTTCCATTGGGTTTGCCAGTCACTACCCCGAACAAGATTCTTTATAATTTTCCATTTGCGCTGCTGCATGTCCTGCCCACCAAAACCTATGAGATTTGATTATCCAAACGATGTCTTGTGATAAGTACAGGGTATGTTACTTATTATTATGTAACCTCCACTCCCCAGTAGCCTCATCCCTTTTTAAACTAAATATCTTTCTAAGCACCTTGTTTTTGAACACCCTAAGTTGTTCTCCATGTAAGGCCACGTTTCACACCCATGGATAACAAATGGTAAAATTATTGTTTTGTATATTCCGAGTCTTACATTCCTTGAAAGCAGACAAGATGTCAACAACTTACTGACCAAGTAAAAGCATGCATTTTCAGACTATATTTTTCTATTTTCCAATCTAATGTCGTTATTGCTAGTGAAAATTTTTCCTTAATATTTAAACTCATTAACCCTGTCGAATGATTTGTTGTTCAAAATAATATCTAAACTATTTTCTCCAATCTGTGTTATCTGTGTGATCATACACTCAGGTTTAGATGTGAAGGCTGAAAAGACTATTTTCTAAATAGCCTCTAATAAACTGTGTGCATTTTTTGCAACCCATTACTTACTGTTGTCCAACAAAGCTAAATCATCTGCAAGTTCTATTGGCTCCATTTTCTATTTAATATCAACCCTTCCTTACTCTCTTGCATTACCCTAATAACCTTTCGAAAGCTAGATTAAAAAGTAATGGGGAAAATATATTTCCTGGTTTCAACCCCCTATTCCAAAAATATCTGAAAAGTGAGAACCAACCCATACCCTGCCACGTGTAACAGTTAAACATACCTCAATTAGCTTGACAAGTTTTTTGTATATCCCAAGTTTAACTAAAATTACATATAATTTATTTCTTTTAACTGAATCTTAGGCCTTTTTAAAATCTGTGGATAAATAATGGAGTGAAACTTACCTCAACAGACACCTCTTTATACTGGATTTATCTTTATAATGGACATTTTAAACTTCCCCCGGAAAACTAACATGGGCTCTTACAGCAAAATGTCTACCACATGACGGGTTTTCTCATCAATGATCATGGGCACTGCTAGAAACACACATCTCTTGACTACCTTTATAAGACAAATCTCTTTTTACTTTTTGGATCATCATAACTTTTTCCAGCCTTTGGCCGTGTTAGTTTAGTAAAATACCTCCGGCTTCCTCTAGCCTTCCATTCTTCTCCTTTAACTTGCACACTTGGTTATTTGCTCCTCCCATCTTTTTCTGGGTCTCCCTTACGGTCTTTTTCCTACATTATTAATTCATATGTATCACAAGTTGTTAAGCAATTGCTATCCACAGGATCAGTCCCACTAAATCAAGATACATATAGACTTAATATACCAACAACTAGTGAAAAGTGATCCTGGATGAGAACCAGACCAGGATGGCTCAGCGGTAGAGCATTGGCGCGCAAATCCAACGGTCCAGAGTTCAATTCTTGTGTCCAGGCTGTCATTTTTCACTTGTCTAAATATTTCTTACATACTTTATTTTTATTATTTTCTTTGGTATCCACTCCTTTCACCTCCTCATTATATGTCTATACCATCTCATTCTTGCTTCCCCTAATAACTCATGTGATCATTGTACTCCCACTCTTTCCCGGATATCTTCATTCCTAAACCAGTTTCTCTTCATGAAAGCTCACATGTTACTTTAAAATGCCATTACCATAGCCTCCACTTTCCTAGTTTTTCTTACATTCACTGTCCATGCTTCTGCTGCATATATGACTTATCACTAAAATATTGTCAGTTAACTCAATTTATGTTCATTTAGTGACATATTGAGCAATTACATACACTCTCTTTACCCTGAATTAGTCTTACATCGTCAAATTACACACTGTTTCTTTTTTATAAACTGCACCATAATCTAACCCGTCAAAGCAAGGAAATGAAGTGTACACAACAAATTAATATTCATATGAAAAAATATGAAATAATTGAATTTTATGTTGTAATAATAACTTACGTTAACAGTTTAGATAGAAATATTAATAACATTTGTGGAATAAAACGATTTATATGTGACAAAGGTTAAAAAAAACAAGCACAATAGATTATTTTTTTCAGGCAGGAAACAACTAACAAAAAAATATTATCTTCTCTTTGGCTTTAAGAATCTTTCAATTATATTAGTTTTTCTTTATAATTGAAAATGTGTTTTTTTGTCATCCATCCCTATTAATATTTAAACTTAGAGATCGGTCAGATCCAAATCATTAATCAGAATATTCATTTTCTCTTTGAATCCCAAATCTTGAAAAAATTTATAAACATAAAGAGGAAATAGGAGTATGACATAATATTAGAAAAAATAAATAGTAATTAAATGTTAATATTT
Organism: Timema shepardi; assembly: GCA_902151425.1. Lineage (NCBI taxonomy): Eukaryota > Metazoa > Arthropoda > Insecta > Phasmatodea > Timematidae > Timema > Timema shepardi. The sequence goes on along the minus strand of CABFVX010002101.1, from coordinate 43,787 downwards.
TTTTGCAAAAATTCATTCATTATAAAATATTCGTCCATTTAAGTGTTAAATTAATAGCCTAGGTTAGCTTAGAGAAAATTGTGAGCTGCAAACCATTGCATATTTTTATGCAACCCAAAAGCTATAGCTATTTGTATGTGAAAAAAAAATTAAAATGGTGCTAAGAATATCAGAATTTAAAAAAATTCTTATTAAAGAATATTCCATTTCTATAAAACACATCGATGAATCTTTACAAGCAGTTTTCAGAATCTCAACTAACAAATTTACACCTGGCACTAATAAATGATTAAATATATGGAAAAATTGCATTCATCTCATTAAGTTCTATTTTATTGGAAAAACATTAACTTATTCATATATATATATATATATATATATATATATATATATATATATATATCTTCATTTTTTATGTTGTATGCTTTTTTTCACAATAAACTCTGTCTACTGAATAATCATATTTTACTTGGCAGTCCATTCTTAACTTTAAATTCTCAATTCATCATCATCATCATCATCATCATCATGCAGTTGCCTGCCGCTGGCAAGTTGTATCTCAAACATAAGCCTCACTCCATTTACTTTTATCCTCCCACTATCTTTATTCTTCCATGCCGGCCCAATCCATTCCTCTCTTCTTCACACTTCTTTGCACTCTCTTTATCCACCTGTCCCTGGGCCATATTCTTCTTGGCCTCCTGCCCGTCACCTCCATTTCGAGCATCCTCCTTTGAATCTTCTTTTCTTCCATCCTCTTCACATGTCCGTACTACCTTAATCTCGCCTTCTCTATCCTATCCTATCCTATCCTATCCTGAGGAAGTCCCTCCCTCACCCTCTCTCTTACAAGCTTTAATTCTTTACCTTGTCCATCCTTGTCACTCTTGAAATTCTCAATGCGGCCCGAAAATTTGCAGAGGCCTGGTCTAGGGTATGGTAATAAGCTTTTCCTATAATTAAGTTGGAGCTAAACCACAAATAATAAAAAATCTTTATAATCAAATATTTTCTTAAATATCCTTAGATTCAAGGATTTGAGGGTCTCATCCTTAGTTAAAATATTTGATTACAGGTCTTCATCACCAAGGTATCTTCAGAGTGTCAGGATCTCAAGTGGAGATAAACAATTTCCGAGAGTCATTTGAACGGGGAGAAGACCCGTTAGCGGACATGACTGATGCCTCGGACATCAACTCAGTAGGTGGAGTCCTCAAGTTGTATCTTCGGGAGTTAAGGGAACCATTGTTTCCCATCATATACTTTGAACACTTCATGGAGCTCGCACGTAAGTTTTTGAAATTATTTATTTTTGAGACTGCTCTCTGTAATTTTATTTTGTAAACATGAATTTTGAATGTAATGTCATCAAGTCACTGCTGTGGTCAAGATAATTAAATAAGACAACTGCTTTATTTTGGCACTGAATAATGATTATTATTAAATGATAGGAGTATGCGAATCTTCCAAAAACTTTACTTCACTTAAGAAAAGAACATCTGACTTTTTTTTAACATATATGAAAATATTAACAGCGAAAATTCACATTTATGGACAATTTTAGTCGTTCCTTTTAGTTACAAAAATAACAAATTAATGTTCGCTTGACAAAAAGACTTAAGTAATTAAATTACATATTGTAATAATAACTTTATTTAGAAGCTTATTATTTTTGAAACGAAACACTTTATAAACAATATTTAGTGCCTAAATTTATTAAATATGAACAATGTAATATATTTTTACAATCTAACACAATATAAATTTATTCAGACTTTAATTTAGATCAAGAATATTTCAAATATTCAAATAAATTTCATTTTGGATCTAAAGTGGACGTTACACCGTTGTTTTAAATTATATTAATGTATTATGGTATTTAAAAGTTACATAGCTAAAATAAAAAAGTACCATAATTTTATTTTATTTTTTATTTTGCTTGCAACTAAAGTTTTTATGAATCTAATTGGATACTTCTTAAATCTATCAACTGGGAATTTTTAGTGATTGAATTTAGTTTTGTGGCACCATAATTATATAAAGATTTTAATTTTAAAGACCCGCTTCGGTGTCTGAATAGTGGTCTAAGACATCATTCTTGCAAAAGACTCAATTGTCAATAACAGGAAGCTCTGGATTCAAATCCTAGTTGGGTGTACTGATTGTGAGGTTTAATCTCAAATGGTTTTCCACTCTCTCTCTCCATACAAATATATTATTTATTTTTATTTAGCACTGCGTCTTACTATTAATTATGCTAATGGATTAGGAATTGAGAAGGTTGAATTTAGAGGAAGTGAACCTACATTTGTGTGGAGGGAGAGTGGAAAACCATAAAGTAAAAACCACCCCAGTTCACCCGACCAAGATTTTAACCTCGATCTTCCTGTCCCCTGCAGTCTAGCTCAACACGAAACTAGCGTGTTAGCCAACTACACCATCGAGGTGGGTCATGCTAATATAGGTACACTTCTTCTATGTACAACCTTCTCCCTATCACATTAGCATAATTAATACATAACAGGTTATATGAGTAGTGAGCGTTTCCTTTAATTGTTTTTAACAAGAATGTATTCACTTGCTTTGTTTGCAGAGCTGGAGTCCAAGCAAGACTTTGTTGTGAAAATGAAAGATCTAGTCCAAAGTTTGTCAAGATCGGTTGTTGTGGTCATGAGATACTTGTTTGCTTTCCTAAATCAGTGAGTATCAAGGTGTAGTCAGATTCAGAGAGCAAGGAACTTTTTTCACAGTTATAAAAGTTAATAAAATAAACATCAAATCATGAGATATGTAATAAGATTATATGTATTCCCTTCTCCTTCCTAGTTATTAGCCTTAGATTTTCTTCTATGACGACATGTTTCGGTGTCATATTAATATAGATGTTACACCATCTTTAGGTTGTATTTATGATAAAGATGATATATTGTAAATAAATATTATCAGTAAGTTTGTGAAATTTCGAGGTATTATATGTAAGAAACTTTTTGTTGGAACATCTATGTATAATCTGCTCCGGTGGACGTATGGTCTAATGCACTAGTCTCGTGTTGGACTGAACTGGATGGCTGGAGAAAGAGAGATCTGGGTTTTATCCTGGTCAGGTGCACTGACGGTTGCTTTTCCTAAATTGTTTTCCACACAAATGTGGGTGCATTTTCTCTAAATTAAGCCTTCATAATCCCTAACCTATTAGTGTAATTTGTACATAGGCATATAACCTGAAAAGGTAGTAAGATACAGTGCTAAAAAAAATCTATATGTAACATCAAAACATGTTGTCATAGAAGAAAATCGAAGAGTAATATCAAATAAGGAGATGTGAATAAAAATAAAAACTAAGATGATATAATTTTATCATTTATTATTACTTGCCAAATAAATATGAACATTATTTAAAAAAAGGTGATATGTAGCTTTCACTTTTGATAGATATTATAAATACCTATTAAATAACAAAAATAGTATGGTGTATATAATAAAACAATGTAGAAACACTGTACAATAATGTAAGGTAAGTGATGTGAAGGAAGCCAACATGGATTTCAAATTCTTAGAGATGCATGTAACTCGGTTTGAGGATTAGAGTATCTCATCTTTGCATAATTCCTTTTTTTTTTACATCCATTACTGTTTCCAGCCTGCAGCCTTGGTCAGTTTTTTATTTAGCTCCTATATCCTCCTCTACCAGCTTATTAGACCTATTTTAGCTTCCTATGCCTTTGAAGTTATGATCTAAAAAAACAAACTAAAACAGGCACAGAATCCAGTCCCCAGCCATTAATTTATCACTATGAAAAGGTAAACCCACATTTCACCAATGATACATTTTTCGGCCACGGGGGGAATCAAACCCCGGACCGTTAGCTCAATATACAGACATGCTACCGACTGTGCTAAGGTGTTGGATTGTCGTAGATGTTAACAGCCCAAATTAAGTGGTTGTAAATATTATACTTGAACATTTATTAGCTATGTTTAGTGTGGTTTAATTTTTCTTGTTATGTGTATTTAAAATTATTCTATACATTTCATGCCTTTCATGTATAGCCCAATTAATGTTACAACAAATACGAAATCACATTCACCAATAGTCGCATGCTCAAAGGCGGCAAGCTTGAAATAGACTGGTTTGTCAGTGAGGAGGAGGCCAGATGCTTTGTCTTAAGTTAGATTATAAGTCAGATGTCGATATAATTAGTCTGTTTAGAAAGTGCACGTTAAATAAGCCTGCCTCAAATAAATGGAAAAAATAAATAAAAAAATGTCATAATTTTTTTAACATTCAGTTAACTATTTATATTTTCTGATATTCTTTATTTTTATTTCCTCTTTTGTTAATAATTTTTACAAAGCTCAGGATTCAGAGGTAAAATAATCCATACGTTAAAAAAAATACATTTACAGATTATCTACCAATTAAAGTTTTTAAACTTTAATTATTCTAAGATTAGTGTTAACTTTATCAAGTTTCCCTCTTTACAGCCTCTCAGAGTTCAGTGATGAGAACATGATGGACCCTTACAACCTGGCAATATGTTTTGGTCCGACTCTGGTCCCTGTCCCAGAAGACAAGGATCAGGTTCAATACCAGAATCAGGTCAACGAACTCATCAAGAACATCATACTTTTCTATGAGGAGATTTTCCCTTTTGACGGTGGGCTCATGTACGAGAAATATATCAGCGGGGAACCTGACGAGACGTGAGTGTTCACAGATACGGCATTAAAACAATTTGTTTTTCCTTCATTTATTTGCACGTTTAATTATATGTTTCGCAGTGATATATGTATGTGTTTGTTATTTAGTGTCTATGTTTTATTGTTAGTGAAATGAATTCTAGCTCTAGACACACAATCACATGAGTCAAATTTTAAACAAACTCTTTAACCCCTTGTTTTGAGTACTTGAAGATGTAGGTCATTCCAAGATGTTTTTCAACTCCTCTTGGCCGTACCCAAATAAAAGATTACCCAATAGTTGTTTTTTTAATCTAGTTTCATATCATCTAAATGCAAAAGAAAGGGACTATACCGAATGTTCGAGCTATTATTTCAAATTTAATAAGCGAGCATGTTTTTCTCTCAGTGATGTTGGGGACTCTCCATCAGACCATGTACAAGAAGATGGAGATTCAGAAGTTTACCCTTCAGAGGACGGTAAGTTGATTATGCTGCAGCTCAAATAAGATGATTAAAGCTTTATTTGGTGTAAAATATATCTCTTAAAATATGAATATGAAACACTAGAAAAACTGTAATGATTGTTTATTACAGAAAGTACCCTTTGTTTACCTTGTAAGACCGTAAGCTTACTTTGTATTTTTATAAAATGATCTAGTTTATATTAGAATATCTTAGTGTAATCTGTCAAGGTAAGACTTGTACCTTTTAGGGTAAGTTGTGTGTACATGGAACTGTTGGATTTTTTCTTTCACACTCTCTGGTATATTTTCTCCAAATATATTACAACTAATATAATAAGCTTGGCTGCATTTTAAGCTCCATTATGACTAGAACAAATTTATTTGGATTAATTATGGTGACCGCAGTCATATGCCTCCTGCCTGTTGGTATATTTAAAAACTTTCAGGGAAACGTTAGGATTTGAATTGGGCAAGGAATATTGTATATTTGGATGCTAAGAGACAAGAGAAATACCTTATTTGTGTCTTTTTAAACCTTATGTTTGAGTCTGCATTGGGCATCTTATTTTGTAAACATGAATATTGAATACATCAAGTTAATGTAGTTGGCAAGATGATTAAATCCGTCAAATCCTTTCTTCTGACAGAATAATATCAGTAAATTAAATGTTGTTGATGAAGCATAATTTAAAAAAGCAATCTTTTCACTTTATATTTTATTATATTGGAAGTTTTTGTGAATTTAATGACATTTTCCACTAAATTCTTATATAGTGGAAATTTTTTTAAATTCCAACCTAGTTTAGTAGCAAAATTAATCAATTTTAATATATAGTTCAGTAAGGAAAATTAAAAATTTTGTTTGGAATATTTGGGGAAAAGGTGTTTTTAATATCTGAAAGACAATATGTTGAGCTGCTTTCACGCTTAGCAGTCCAAACCTTCACAACAATTAATTAGTTTTTACATTATTTAATTACAAACATATGAAAATAACAGTTGAATGTTTTTGGTTTGTGTAAGTGGCAGATGTAGTTCAAATGCTCTCTTACAAAGAAGAGCTTCAAAAAGGTTGCCTTCTCTTCTTATTTATAAAGATGGTTAACCAGATTAAATGAGTGTGATTGATGACTTCACACAACTCATATTCATGTGTTCATGCACGTGTGTACAAAATAAATAAAATTTAGTTTCAAACTAATATTTTGTATGTGTCTTTCTCTAAGTTATAAGAAACCATTTACTTGTTTATAATTTATGGTGACCAGTTATAAGAATATGAGTGTGTAAATGATGGCCTATTGTTTCATGACATATAATATCGCTTGTTGCCACAACTGCAGAACAAAATACATAATAGTTATATTAATATTTTTCTTTTTTCATTTGGTTACAAAAAAGCCAATTATACGGTAACTCTTATATATCCACATTTGTGACTTTCAACCAATGTTTGCAATAAATATCTTCTTGTATCTATGAACAGCTACAAACTAAAACACTGGAAGGGATCTTGCTTTCTTTTATTTGACAGTTTTGTTTTATCATCATCAACTGTCTCCAGCCTGTGGATGGGTCAATTTAGTAAAATGCCTCCCCTTCCTCTTTCTGTCCACCATTCTTCCTCCTTTAATTGCTTCCATTTTCCTCCCCACTTACACAATTTTTGCTCTTTGTTCCTACCATCTCTCTCATGATAGTTACTTTATTCTTCATCATTTAATAAATATGATAGAATTGTAGAAAATTAAGCACAGATGAAATTAAAACGAACATACATTTACAAACACCTTAAAATGTTGATGGTGCGTGCAAGGCCGCAGGGGAGGCTGGGGCTGGGGTTTCAAACCCCCTCTAAATTTTATGAACCAAATATACATAGCTTTATTTATGATTCAAACAATATCAAAATTAAGATACAAATACAAATTAGGGGGTTTTGTTACCATAAAAAGCACTTCAGATCCTTCTAAAAGTCTTGAGGCCTAATATCTAAAAAAAATACCTAGCCTTCGGCAGTTAAGGTGTTATATTGACATAAAAAACACTTCAAATATCTTCTAAAGGTGTTTAATAACTATTATTTTTCCTAACCTTCGCAAGTTACTGTGTAATATGTTGCCAAATATAACACTTCAGATACCTTCTAGAGGTGTTTAATATTTAGAATTTGTTCTAGCGTCTGGCAGTTAAGGGGTTATTTTGCCATAAAAACATTTAAGATAGCTTCTAGAACTGTGTATAATTTATAATTTTTTCTTGCAATTGGGGGATGTGCCCCCCAAACCCCTCTCCTCCCCCCTGAAATTATTGGCTGGTTACGGCCTTGGGTACACGTCATCTTACTCAACTGAGTACAATGAACAGGAAGTTTACTTAAGTGGTGCCATCTTAGTTGTTGAAGGATAAAACCTTTTATGGTGGATTAACCGTTACATATTGCATCACTAACATCACTTGTCATCCACATAAAATGATAACATATCAAGGGGCATTTTTAATCTGCTTAAGAAGTTTCAACAACTAGGTTGGCACCACTGAACCCAATTCCCTGCTCAGTGTTGAAAAGATTGCATTTGGCATAAAAGCATTGAAGTGTCTGTAAATATGTATTAGTGTTTTTATTTTTATTTGTTGTTTATTTTCTATTCTATCTAGATATGGTTTGAGTCTTAAATTACTCGAATCCTCTGAATCACAAGGTATTCGAAAGATTCTGGTTTTGGAGGAATCTAAAAAAATGTACATCTATTACAAAGGATTGATAAAACATTATTTTAAGCAAGTGAAAGGAGTTATAGGCCTATGTTGTTAGTAGAATAACAAAAACACAAAAAAGGACAAAATTGTATTAATATAATTAACTTACTAAGAAAGGTCTTTTTTTCCCCATTATTTGTAAGAATTGAGGTTAAACTCTAAAATTGTCTGTCCAGAGTCTGAGTTCCACGAAGCGACGGCTCAGTTTGACTTCTCTGCTCGATCTGAAAGGGAGCTAAGTTTCAAGAAAGGAGACAATATCATATTGTTCTCTCAGGTGTCCAACGATTGGTGGAAGGGAAGTCTGAATGAACAAGAGGGACTGGTGCCCGACAAGTACATCATGCTCAAGATCAAGTGAGTACATACCCTTAAACAGTAGTCATGTCATCTAAGGAGTTGGACTCGCAGTATACTGGATTGGGAAGGTCAAGGTATGAATCTTGGCTGGGTGCCCCGAAGGTGGCTTTCCGCTTATAATTTTCTCACTCCTTTTCCGCATTAATGCAAATGCTCTTCCTTTAAACAATCCTATCTACCTACACCCTAACCTTAGTTTTTTTTGCATCGCTTCTTAACCCATTCAGGCTATATGCCTGTATACTAATTACACCAATAGTTTAGGAATCGGGAAGGTTGAATTTGTCTGAAGAGTATGGGAAAACCGTTTAGAGAAAATCAACCTCAATACACTTGACCGGTTTGAACCCTGATCTCCCTCTCATCAGCATTCTAGTCTATTGTGAGAGTAGCTACCGAAATAGTTAACATCAGTGTTACCCGCCTCGGTGGCATAGTTGGCTAACGTGCTAGTCATGTTGAGCTCGACCGCTGAGGACGGGGAGATCGAGGTTTGAATCTCGGTCGGGTGAACTGGGAGTGGTTTTTCCTAAATGTTTTTTTCACTCTCCCTCCACGCAAATGCGGGTTCACTTCCTCTAATTCATTCTTCCCAATTCCTAATTTATTAGCGTAATTAGTACTTTAAGCGTATAACCCGAACAGGTAGTAAGACGCGGTGCTAAATATTACTATAGCATCAGTGTTAAATTAACCGATTTGAAAATATTAATATTAAATTACACCTTCAACCACAAGTTTGAATACTATTACTTATAATATAGTTTGCTTTAAAATAGATATATGCTAAACGAACATAATGTTGTGATGGTTGGTGGTTTAGTTGGATAATAACATAATATTGTTATGGTTTTTGGTTTAATTGGATAATTTGGATTGGATTGAATAATATTCACATGACAAACACCTAATATATAGGCTAGGTATTAATTTTCGAACGAAAAAATAGATAGGCACAAAAAATAAATATTGTATCTACTCAAATATAAAGATCACCTTAATTTTCAAAGCCTGGAAAAAGAACACTTTTTGTTGGACTGGAAAATGTAGTGTTCATTGCAATTAACAAAACCACCAACATACTGTCAGAATAGGTACTGCCAGTACTGATTCAGGTTGCTCTTGTTTTAACACAATATTTATCAAAGTAAGGGTGTTAAAAGGCTAGGAAACGACATGAACTGAACAGAGGACATGATAGATGAATGGCCGGCACCGATTGTGAGGAGGTTGGAGGAGCTGTGGCATAGAGAGCACATGGCAGTAGCTGTAGTTTTCTAGTTTGCACTTTAATCTAGCTCACCAGCAATTTTAATATAACAGGTCTCTGTGGCCACATGGTCTAAGGCATCCTTCTTACAATAGACTGGACTGCCAATAACAGGGAGATTGGAGTTCAAATTCTGGTTCGGTGTACTGAGAGTGGTGTTTCCTAAATGGTGTTCCACTCTTGCTCCAATCAAATGCGGGTACACTTCCTCTAAGTTCAATTGTCCTTATTCCTAACTCATTAGTGTGGTTAGTACAATGCGTATAACCTGAACAAATACTAAAATGTGGTGTTCAAAAAATAATTTTAATATTCACCTTAATATTGTGTACAAATTCCAGCCGACAAGGGTACACATTAAATTTGAGTAACTATGAGATACATATTTGCTTTGTGATCTCTACCAAAAATCAATAGCTCTCTGTGTCAATTACTGAGTTGTTATTGATTCAAATATGAATCGGTTTGAATAGGAATGAAAAATTAATCCCATTAAATAAGTTTTTATCAGTCATAAATGAAACATACTGTTTACATAATCTAAGGAATCTCTAGAACAAATTGTTATATAATAAACTCTTTCTTACCTGTATAGGGATGAAGAACGAGATAAACTAGAACTATTAAAATCCAGTTCCTCCGAAGAGTCGATGCGCCGTAGAGCATCGAGTTCCAACGATTCCATCCTGTCATCCAATACTTCCTCGTCTGCGCACAACTCACCAGTGACAAACGTGGCATCGGCAACGTGGCCCGACCCGGAACTGACACGTCGTAGTCTAGTGGCAGAACCCAGCCCACTCATAGCTGTGCCTACACAAGAGGTACTGGAGACAACTGTGTAGGCTGGCTCTTTGGTTCTTTCACAGACAAACTACTCTTCATTAATTTTTTGCTGAGATTTGTGTTCTTGTAGTAGTTATTTATTCAAATTTCTTTCAGCCACTCACTTATTAACATAGTTCAAATTTGAGATGGATCAAATCCACTAGTTTACAGATATGAATCTTAATTTGATCTTTGAATCCTGACTCCAAATTCGAATCCAAATCTTCTAGAAAAATTAACAAGAAAAATGTGTATTAAACAGCACTGTTTACTGAAATTTTTTCCTTTGTTTGAATAAAATAAAATAGACTTTCTTTGTTTAATATTTCCTATCTAATATAAATAACCACTACAGCTTACATAACATGTTTGCTTTTCTGTTACTTTGAGAATCAAATAGCCAAAGCTATTATTTATGTTTTTAGTGAGTATTACTCCATCAAGATATCATATTCTGAAAATTGAAAAATAACACATGGACCCGGGTTCGATTCCCGTGTCTAGGTGTCATTTTTCAATTTTCAGAATAAGATTTCTGTTACTTTGTCGTTTTAAATATTGCCATATTTAAAAAGGATTTAAGTCACTTGTTTCAATTTGTCACTCACTATACATGTGCCAAAATAAATGAAGTGTAAGTTTGTTTGTGGTTGAGTGAGCTTTCTCTTTTCCATATTTTAATGTAAAGTTTTATGTTATGTTGCCTGTTTTATTTATTTTTTACATTTTATGAAGGAGTTGGAACAGATTTTTTCCATCGGTAGAGAAATAACTCTTTGCTAATGTAAACTCTCTAGAGGTGTTTGCAAATAAATCTTGACTAATTTGAATTATTCAAGTAAAACACATATTAAATGATGCAGAAATCTTGAGGCTAGATACTTATTTAATAAAATACACATTGTACATTATCTATTGCATAGTTCTACCCATTAAAATAAAAAATCTTTGTGAAACAACATTCTTTTATATATGTATCATAATAAAATAGAACATACAGCATGTTATTTATCACACACCATACAAATATTTGTAGTCATCCATAAAATTAGTTAGAAATTAACTTTATCAGAATAAATTCTACTTATTCATTTTTTTTAGATTAAATTATAATAGTTAATATAAGAACTATTGGATAAGCCTTTGTTTAACAACAAGGCCTTTATTGTGTGACTCACAAACATTCCAAATTTTCAAATAAAGGACTATTTTAATTTACATAATTTGGTTATATACATAGATGAAGGTACAGGAAAGATGGATAGAAACACATAAAAAGGAATGAACACATACCTTTTGCAATAAAACGAACAGTTCTATCACACTTTACATTACTGCCACAACAGATACAAAATAAGAGTTTTCCTTAGCGAGATATTTAAGTTTGTTCCCTGCCTCTGTTCCAACGCCAACATAGTTTTGTGTCACAAATTGCCTGCTTATCCTCCAGTTGTCCATAGCATCTTGTCACTTACAGCTTGGTTGTATTCTCCTGTCGGCTAGATTGCTTGTGATTATGTTACTACACCTAATTTCATAGCTGAGGGAAAAGCAGATCTTATGGAGTAAAGATTTATCTTCACTCTCTCTCTGTTACCTGTTGCCAAACTTTTTAGCTTTCAGTTGTTGGGACGTGAGGTCGGGAGGGTTTACTTGGAAATCCCTAATTGTAAATAATGGGGCATGGGGAGGTTGGGGGGGTTCAATTGACAGGCAAAAACATTTCCTATCGGTGTACAGCCTTTTCTAGAAACATTAACTATTTCCACAATCGTATTTGTTTCAAGATTGAAGTTTATTAACTTTTTCTCTTCCCCACGTAATTATGCTTAAACCTATTTTATGTATAAAGCTTTTTTCCTCATAATTAATATACAAACAAATATATTACAACATGCATTTTATACTAAATTCAATAAATTAAAATACATTCTACTTGTTCTTAATTAGAAAATTAGGAAGGTCATTATCAATATCAATCAGTTTTAATTTTCTCTAGGGTAGGTAATTCATTGTTACGGTAAATTGAATGCGAATTTCTGATTCAGTAAAAATGTCATATTTATCCAAATGCTTCCTTTGAGTGCAGTTATTTCCTTTTTTGATTGGTGTCAGTAACTTTCCCTTGATTTTTAATCCTCGTTTAATAAAGATTACTAACTTATAAAACACACATGTAGCTTCTGCAGTCTGTATTGCCACTTGATTTACTGAACAAGTTCCTTCTTGGAATGTAATTGTTTGTAACAAGTCGGAGATTCCATAATTTGTATTATATTTTATCTGTTAACAATACACTATTTTCCAAATAAAAATATTAATATGCACATAAAATTATAATTCCACAACCTTACGGCAAAAATACAACCAACACATACAGATACACAAAAAATCTTAACGTGCTCAATAACAAATATATTTCTACACAGAGTACTAATAAAATACGAGTGTTTATTTAGTTAATGTTTTTGAGCTAGCTATTAGAAACACGACTCAGACTACTATAACTTTATGACTGTACTAGAGGAAAAAGCACCATTTACTGGCAACGACAGCCCAGCATTTCCAAATTTGATATACATTCGAAGGAAGACTGATTGTTGCTCAATAGTAAGCATACAGTTCCTTCAGCAATGAAATTAGGTTTACTGCCGTTGTTTTTGGCAAGAGCACGCAAGTAGATTGTTCTTTGTGTGGCTAGCTTGAATAGGATAGCATGTTTTCCAATCATTAGGAAGATCTGCGATGCAACATTTTAGGTATAATGAAAGTGCATTGGTCATGTTATAAGTTAAAACACGCCATTACATAAATATAATAGAATATTGTAAAATAAAAAGTGCAATAAAAAACAGTAAAACAATTAAAAATACATACACATATTTTTAAACACCTCAATATTTTAATTCTTTGTGGTATCAAAATCTATTAATCATCTAGTACTTCCTGAATTATTGATGTGCTTGTAAATACTTGTTGGTGTTTTTTATTTTTATTTTATTGTTCATTTTCTACAATTCTATCATATCTAGTAAATGGAACATTTTAAAAGACACTTCCCCCATTTTATTGTTAGGTCTTTCTCTTAACTAACCCCCTTCCTTGTTCCATGTCTATGTCCTACTAATTAAGAGTGACTTGATTAAACTATTGACATGTCGGTTACAATTACAAATTATATCTACCTCCCTTTAAGATATTGTACTACACCCTATAATGATTGTCTAATTCACTTGCATATTCCATTTGATTAAATATAGACTTATTTAGAAACTATTGAAAATTTTAACATTACACACCGGTAATTTCCTGTCACAATAATAATGGCCTTTCCTATTTCTATCAAAAGCGTGACACTTATTTAAGAAATCTCTAATGCTATATTTTCTAATTAATAGGTACAATGGAATAAGTTGGGTTTTTAGGGCTGAGTAAACTGAATGTCATCTCGAAGCTATTAGCTATAAATCAAATTTTAGATATGTTGTTGTATATTTTTATTTCCCTAGAGAATGTTTGTGTAGATATTAATTCCCCGCCCCCCTTTTTTTTATATAAACTAATTTATTACTCTTTTATTCGAGATAGGGTTAGTTTTTAAATGTATTGTTTCAAATATTCTTTTAGTAAAATGCATGCTCATTATATAGCATGCTTTTTTTAATGTCAGCTGTGATAGAATCATTACCACGATCTCTAGGAATGTGAATGAAATGGATCTTTAAAATAATAAAGACTTTTTGTGATGTAGTGAGTTTGTTTTTACTTGAACTATTATTTAGTTAAATAAAATTAAGACTGTTTATATATCCTATAATAGAGTAATATTTACATTTAAAAAAATGCTCACCACACTAATTTTCATATGTTAAAAATTAAAATCAACGAATAAGAGAAAAAATGCACAGATATTCTTTTAAATTAATAATTGTGTACACATTTTTAGCTTAATAATATCACACTGTTTCTGGCTTTCCAATTAATGATGATATATTTATAGATAATTCATTTAAATAATTTAAATATATGCGTACAACCCCGGGTAGTAAGACGCAGTGCTAATAATAACATAAATAATAATAATAATAATTTAAATATATCTACCACAAAAAAAAAAATTTAAAGCAAAAAAATATGTATGGTATAGTTGTAGAGTACTTTTTTTATATATCATATTATTTTTATTAATAAAATACAATATTATTTTAAATTTGCATTGTATTAAATTGTTTCGGCCAAAAGTATCTTATATTAAGTATTTAGATAGATAAATTTTAACTCAATTAATTTACACAATTTTTGCGATAAATGATTGTATTTTTGTCATGTGTCTCAAATGAAATATTTTGATGTTAGTTATGTGAGTATCTCTGGTGTAGTTTAAAGTTTGTGGAAATGTTGACTAGTAGGCAGGGAGTTAAACCAAGATGTTTATCAGTTCTGGTTCTAGTTCTGGTTCTAGTTCTGGTTCTTCTACTAAACATTTTTAGGTTACAGTTATAAAAAATACAAGTTCCGGTTATTTTTATTTCTTAATTAGGTTTTAGCTCCGGTTCCATTTCTTTTAACTTTTTATTTAATATTTATACTACCTTTTGAAAAAAAACCAAAATGAAAAGTGAATTAATTAGGTTATGCTTTGATAGAAAACAAGCTTTTCTTCAGTTCTTCATACTTTCTTCACTCTTGCGTCTGTCTTCTCATCATTTTCACAGGTATCTACCAACACATTATTTTACTTTTTAAAGTTATTCCTTTATCTCCATTTATTTCTGTCTGTTTTCCCCATTGTTCACATAAATGACCCTTCCAGTGGCATAACATCACCAATGGGGGCCCTGGTGCAAAGTTTATTAATCAGTTCTTAAAGAAAGGAATGTTTACTAAAAGTGGACTTGGGGGTAAAATAAAACAAGTTTAAGAGTATGTGACAATGTAATTTAAAAATTAAACTAGCATGGCAACTAACATGAGGACCTTTAAAGTAGATTTTATATAATTTTTTACAGTCATTTCATCAGCATGAATTTTCGCCAGTCTGTGGCCAGGTCTGTTTAGTATAATATCTCCATTTCCCTATTTGCAGTAATATGGGCCTTAAATACTTTATTAATACAACACGAATAGCAGTACCAAATACATATTACAGAAAGTCGTTGTTCATCTTCTAGGTGCCCTACGAATTTGGTATTTTTTGGGGTGAGGTTGGCAGGGAGGGGAATCCCAAGTTTTTAAGGATATGAACAAAGCCTAAGCATACCAACCTGCCTCCTGAACGAACGCGAAATATGAAATCACATGAATGTAAAATTTGTTTTACTTGATCATAAACTTAAATATAAATAACTTTTTATGTGAATATGAATATTTTAAAATATCACATGATTAACAAATACATTTTACGAAAAAATATTATTTTACTGTTCATTTATAAGCATCCCCTCCCTTCCCCCATAGCTCTGGGCCCTGGTATGGTCGCACCACCTGTACCATTTTTAAAAACTAAAGTGTCAGAACAACAAAGTCTAGCATTTTGCAGTATTTATAATCAAAAATGTCTTTTCCCAACAAAGATTAATCACATTTTGACAAATGTTTAAGACTTAACATTAAAAGAGATAAAATCTAGTTTGGCTAAACCCCAGGATTTAATTTAATATCCAAACGACTTGTGTGAATAATAATGCTTTTAACTCTCCATCGACATAGAAAATTATATTTTTTTGCCTGCAATAGGTGGTTATGTTACATGATATTTAAAAAAATAATTTTTTTGGACGTTTTAATTACAATAGTTGATGTGTTGCACTGTCTAATTACAAGACACACTATATAAGCTATTAACCTAAATAATTAAATAGGGCTTTAAAATAAATCAAATTCAAAATAAATATCAAAAGTTTCAATGATATTGTTCTTTTTAAAATACACCATACATCCCTAACATAACTTTTCAGTGGTATACTTTTACTTTCTTGGTAACTTTGTTATTGTGCAGACCGAAATAATTTGTTTATCAGATAAGAGAATGAGCTATGTGTAAGTAATAATATTTTGTATTTTATTTTGTTAAAAATATGCATGCCAAACTTTGTTTGTCATTCATTATAAAAAAAAACCAAATTTTCATGATACAAGAATTAAAGTGGGTATTTTGAGTTAAGACTTAATAAACAGAAATGTATTAAATGTTCAGGTATACTAAGCATGATTCTAAAATTGGGTGTAGCATGAAAGATATGTGTTAAACTAAATATATATATTATAATAAATGAATAAATAAATTAGAAACAAAGTGCTTAGCAAATTTCTTTTCAAGTTTCAATCAAGTCTTTTTTTACGTAGAATTGATAGTAGTAAAGATATGTTTGCTCTTGTCATGTTTTGAATGCTTACTAAAAAAAAATCCGCTCTATAATGTGTTTGTGTGTGGACTGTGTAAATATAACTAATTGTGTTTGCGTTTTTGGACTCGAGTAGTCTTAAATAATCTTAGTTTTGTGTTTAATAACTTTAAATACGTTTTACATTATGCAATTTTAGTAGGTAATTGTTAGTGTTCACTTAAATATTCAGGGTACAGGGCAAAAAGAGGGTAAATGTTATTTTAACTCAAATCGAACTAGTGCTGTCATCTATTAGCCAATCATGAAACCTTTCTAATGCACTTGAGGGTTAAATGAGGCATCTGTCATATTTAATTTTTTTTTTAAAGTAGCCTTTGGGTTCATTTTGGGGTTAAAGATAAAAAAGTAGTCATCCTTGAATATGTTTGTGATGTGACTTCCCCCTATTTCCCCTGTACCCTTCATATTTTTTTAGTATCAATTGCCTAGGATTTTTTCGTTTCTTAAAACATTTTATTTTTATAGTGTTGTATTTGATAAATGTTTATTAATTTTGTAAATAAAATTATGGAAATGGATTCTTTTAATCTTGCATTGGCTTATAAGGATCTTTCCTCGTTTCTACAATTATTATTTTGATCACACAATTATTATTATTATTATTTTGATGTTCATTACAATATCAATTAAATTTAAAAATAAGTGTACAATAAATTGAAAACTAGTTTCCTACCATATAATATCAAATTAGTTTGCTGTCTTAAAAACTATTTTCTGGAAAGTACCAGTTGATATTTTCTATCATATCATTTAATATTCTCGTTCCATATTTATAAAGATGAGACCTACAGGTTGACCTACAGGTTTGACGTTGAATTAGGGAGTTGTACTTAAATTTTAACCAGTGGCACTTGAGAATTGCTTCCCTCAAATTATCTTTTCATATCACCTACATATAAATGTCAGTCTCTTTGTTATTTTAAAATTTAATTGCTAACTTTTTTTTCATATATTTTATTAAAAATTTGTAGATAAAGAATGATTTACAGCAGATAATTAGTCAGCAAAGAATTATATACAGTAGATAATTTGTCCACACAGTAGTCAACGAATCATAGGATTGAGTACTAATAAAGAATATTAAATTAAGCTAAAATAAATTTATTCAAATGCAGGGCTTGAATTATATAAATATATACCTTTAAAATCTCATCATTAAAAAAAATCATATTTAGAGTAAAATTAAACATTATCTCTGATATTACAATAGCGTTGATGTTTTTTCAATGAAAATAACGTATACTAAATTCACATTTCAATCCATAGAGGGTAGAAAGAAGAGTAACTAACTAACCATACCACATCCCCCAGCAAACACACAATACTGCACAAAAATATCCCCACACAACAAGCTCTCGGAGCATATAAAGCTATCAAGTCCAAACATGAGCTTGAAATTTGAGTACTTGCACACCCCTAAAGCAGCGTTTCCCAACTGGGGTTCCTCGAGGTAAAATCAAGGATTCCATGAAAAAACAAAACTAAAAATAATTTACACATTAAAAGTTAAAAATATTTTAGGCACTTAGATCATTCGCTTTTACTACACAGGTTGTCTACTAAACTACCACCCACCTCAGTGGCGTAATTGGCTGACGCACTAGTCGTGTTGAGCTCGACTGCTGAGGACGGGGAGATCAAGGTTCGAATCTGTCGGGTGAACTTTTTTTTTCTAAATGGTTTTCCACTTTCCCTCCACGCAAATGCGGGTTCATTTCCTCTAATTTGACCTTCCCAATTCCTAATCCATTAGTGTAATTAGTACTTAAAGCGTATAACTCGAACGGGTAGCAAGACGCGGTGCTAAATAATAATAATAATAATAATAAATACTAAACTACCTTTGTAATTATAGTCCAGAGCTTGTGGAGAATCTGCTCTGCTTACTGGTACAGATGTTCACGTATTCGAGAGGCGATTTACATAAAGAATACCCTGAGTTGTCGCAGCAGACAATCAAAGCACTGTTGCCATTCACCAGCAAGTACTTGTGTGAAACTGGATTCTCGCTATACTTTGGAACCAAGACGAAGTATCGAAGCTGACTTGATGTGGTTACTTATATGTGAATACAACTGTCTACAATTAGCTCCAATTTAAAATGTACTTGACAAATAAAAGAAAATATTACACCCTGATCATTAAAATGTATGTGGAATTAATATATATATGGCTTACTATTACTACTACTACTTACTACTACTTACTACTACTATTAATAACAATACTAACTAACTTTATCATCACTCCCCTCCCCCAACAGTCACATATACAGGTTGGCTCCATTTATTTACTATACATTGGAGGTCAAAACGTGTAGTTAACTTCCCCCCATAGAAAAATGTTACTTTTAATTTAAAGGTATTTGATCTTGAAGTTTTTCCTGCAGTGCTTTTTTTTATGTGCACTATAAATATTGAAGGGGTTTTGTTATGTTGTATATAATATTTATGGGTTCAGTGACTAAATTTAATTGGAAAACGCTGTCCTAGAGTAAATACAAAATAATTTATATATATATATATATATATATATATATATATGAAATTGTTGTATTGGACATATCATAAGGAATTTTTTTTAATGATTTGCAGTAGAACTTTAGGAGATACTATGCTATCCACATAAGTTATCTAGTACCTTTTAATATTATTTTTGGGTCAATACAAGTAGATTATGTTGTAAATTTTGAAAATAAAAATTGCTATATGACTATATATGTTATATTTGTAAAAGAAAGATTGATAGAAACAAATAAAAGGGAACAAACACAATAAAACTTTTACAATGAAAAGAACAAAGCTGTAAACACCTTTCATTGCTGACATTAGACAAAGAGTTAGGTCTTGAAAACTGATTGTTGACACCCAATCACTCTGCCTGTTTTTAACTCTTATTGAAACACATCATAAGGGAGTGTGCAATGCGCAATGCATCTTCCTTAAAAGAGGAAACCATCTAAGCTATTTCTCTCTCTTTTTTTTTTTTTGTAGTGACTTAGTACCTGTTCGGTTAATACGCCTATGTACTAATTATGTTATTGATATAGGAAGGAGGAAGGTTGAATATTTAGGAAGTATAACCACATTTGTATGGAAAGAGAGCTTGGGAAATCGTTCAGAAAAAAAAAAAACCTCACCACACCCGACCAGAATCAAACCCTGATCTCTCTGTCATAGGCATTCTAGTTTATAGCTAGGATGATGCCTTAGACCATGCAGCCGCCAAAGCAAATTCTGTTTACCTTTTATAGAAAGTTGCTTTGTGTGGTTCACTCTCCTTCACGACAAATTTTGATAGAATATAATGAAACTTAGCTCAGGAGATTAGGCACAAATGATAGATTTTCTTAAAGAGGAAGCCATTATTCTTTGTCCATTGGTAGCAATGCACTATCTAAACTGTGTTATTGTTATTGCTAAAGTCTTAATTGTGATAACTAGCCTTTTATTTTTTGTTTCTATAAACATTTCTTGTACCTTTTTCATATTCTTTTTAAGGACACTTAATTTTAAATGGAATTTAAGTGTGTTAGTATTTCTCAGTACATTTGCTAGCTCGCCAGATTGTAAGCCACACACCCTTGGATGCAGCGTCTCCACAGAGTGGTCAGTCGTCAATCTTGAGGTAAGATTTAGTCTAAGGCGACATTAGGCATGGCAGTGGTGTAGCTTGGTTCTAACCAGATACTAACCAGATACTAACCAGACACTAACCTTGGGATTGCATGTCATTATTGGTAGCATGTGTTGAAAATGAAAGTAGACGTATTGTTTCGTAGGAAGGAATGGCTTGTAGACACACGCTTGTCAATAGTCAAAGGATCTGACTGACGGGAGGCTTTCCGGTATCTGCTTTACTGCGGGTGAGTAAGATTGCTCACATTAAATACTTTGAATTGTTTTAAAAGGTAAAGTTGATCGTTTAAATATTCTGTCTTTTTTATTTTTGCATAAGGTTTCGAGTTTGAATTACTATCTTTGACCAGATGTACATTGTTTGAATGTGGGTTTCTTATACACTAGTGATACACAAACGTGTTTCTTTGATTCGTAAAACTATTGCATCTACAAAATAATCTGAGGAATGCCGAAAGTATCTTGTGATAGTACTTATCTATTTGATGTATAGTCAGATTTTCTTGAGAAGATTCTTTTTAAAGAAACTATTTTTTATTGTAAAAAATATTTTAAATGCATTGAAGGGCTGATACACTCAAATCCCTGAATCCCTTTAATCTTAAATGGTATTCAAGATTCAAGGATTTGAGAAAATTTCAGATTTGAGACTCAAATCCCTAAAACATTTTTTTTTAAAGTAAAATTTGTTTTATAGCTATGATACCTCTTATTGGTGGGTCATAACCAATTATAATTTAACAACCAGGCCCCAGACCAGCAGTTTAACACTTAATTGAAATGTATGGATGTTAAAATTAGTTACTATAATTAATTCCTTATAACATTTGGTTACTATCTGTGTTTTATATTATTTTATTATATTTATATTTACTATAATGTTCATAATTTTTAACACGATTTGTATTGGAGACACTGTTTGGAAATTATATTTCGAGATTTGCATTCGTAAAATAGTGGATTCGACTCAACTATATTGATAATATCTTTCAAAAGTTACATTTGAAGATCACATATGAATATGTGACACTATGCATAGCAACTTCTCTAGCTGTTCTAGCAACTTTTCTAGCCCTTCCTATGAAAATCGGACTGCGGCATTCATTAGAACCCCATTATTTACAATTATCTAATGAGCTATTTCACTATCATAGGCAGTCCTGTATTTTACTGAGACCAAAACTATTTTGGCCTATTTTCCTGCAATACATAGAAAACCAATAAACAAACTTATTTATTCAAATTATTAACATAATCACTATTTTTATACATTTAATATAGTATGGCCTGATATAAATATTTAGTACTAAAAATTACATGTAAACAGCTAGAAGTTTGAAAATTGACTAAAATTTACAAATATTAACTTTCCAAATGTTAATTTTCCAAGCAAAATTGGAAAGCAGATAACAGAAAGTGTGCCAGTGAGAGGAGACATATGTAAGTAATTTTAAAGGAAGAGTGGTGGAAGGATAGAGGAAGATGGAGGCATTTAACCAAACTGACCCAGCCATGCTGATGGCCAAACCCTTCCTTCACCTCTAACAAGACGTGTATTAATCACAACTTGTGAATGTGGGGAATGCCAGGCCTCCACCATGGCTCAGATTCCACATTAAACTGTAGGTCCGCCATTTCCTCTCACAATCACCCTACCATTACACATTAGCGTAAGTGCGTATAACCCGAACAGGTAGTAATACACGGTGCTAATAATACTAAACTTATGTATAAATAATAAAAAAATTAATGGAAATAAAATACAATGAAGAATAAAAACAATTAAAAAGAACAAAAAAATTATGTTGCTGCAAAAATTCCTATCTGTTTGAAATTTCCATTTAAGTGTTGAAAACTTTCCTGTGTCTTACATTCAATTTCATTTTAAAATTGTTATCTACAAAAATCTGCTGCTCCAAAAATTTGCTGCTTTGTGTCTCTGGCCATGTGCCCTGGCCTGTGCCTAAATCCGGGGCTGAATATAGGTATTCTACACTTTCAAGTCAACTTGCAAAAAAAAAAACTTTAAGAAACTTTGCCTCAGGCGATATTTTTGTGTCTGGATGATGATAATCGTTGTCAGCTTTGATTTAAAAAAACTATTTCAATGAGACCTGACATAATTGAATAAAAAGTTTACATCAATTTCTAATGTCACAAGAGAAGTTGTCCTTAAAGATGGGACCACCTTCCAAGATCTACACAAAAGAAAAATTCGCTGCAGCCGGCCCTGTTTTACCCAATTAACAGCCGTATATAATTATTATAATTTCACACAAAACTACTTTAAGTAAACAATGTCACATTTAATCATTAACTCAGACTTCAAGATATTTTTAAGAATGTAATTCTAGTAACAGATTATTTCACTAGTGTATAATTTGATTCCAAAAGATGTGTTGACATATTGATAAAAAGAAGCAAGTTAAAGTTAAGGGTATTTTATTGGAATTTGAATCTATTTATTGTAATCTTTGAGTAAAAGTTTGGTAGAAATAATACTTAATTTTAGTGGCGGCAGAACCTTATTTGTGTTGGGGGTGGGGAATCAATTAGCTACAAAAAGTTTTTTTTTATGTGACTTAGTCCATCAATGTGGGATTAATTAAATAGCCAAGTCATTATATTTGTCAATAACGGCTATAGCCGCATTTAAATATCACATTCCTTAAATTGAAAAAATGACATGGGAATTGAATCTAGGACCTTTGGATTAGTACGCCAATGCTCTATAATGAATAAGAATTACCCTGGACAGCTCAGTGGTCAGAGCATTGGCGTACTAAGTCAAAGGTCCCGGGTTCGTTTCCCATGTCCAGACTCTATTTTTCAATCGAAAGAAGATATTGGCCCAAAGAGGTGTCCAAGGACTCTCTATCTCGTCAAATGTTTGAGAATTGGCTGTACCTTAAAAGCTATTTAAAGCAGTCCTTGCCTCTTTTTTTTTTAAGGTTGTACTGTTCTAGAAACTCTTTTAAGATGGATACAAAGTCATTTTTCAGCTTCATACTTAAGATGATCATATGAGAGTGAAATAAATCTTGCCGGGGGGACCCTTTCCAGGAGGTGGCAATGCCATCGCTGCCCTCAACCCCCACCTCCCTCTCTCCCTTAGTTCTGCCCCCACTTCTTAATAATAATAATAATTTTGTATTAATAATGTCTTTGGGTGAATTTAAGGCCAATAATAATAATAATTTTAATCCTAGTACATCGCTTTGAAGAGATTATTGTTTTACTGACATAAGTGGTTGATAGTTAATGTAATTTTTATTTAAAAAATAAATTTTCATATCGATTATTTGTAGATTATATATTTAAAATGTATTAGAGTGCATTGTTATGTAGTTAACTAATATTCTTCCGTTGCAGAATCTTTCTTTCTAACTTATTAACATAT
The DNA here is from genome assembly GCA_902151425.1 of Timema shepardi. Taxonomy (NCBI): domain Eukaryota; kingdom Metazoa; phylum Arthropoda; class Insecta; order Phasmatodea; family Timematidae; genus Timema; species Timema shepardi. Next base: position 19,977 of record CABFVX010002101.1, on the reverse strand, counting down.
TCAAGTGTAAGAAATTAACTGTACAAAATATTTTTTTTTATTACTTCTAAAAGATAATAATGTATTGTCTATGTTTATTAATATTTAGATGAGCTATCTAAATCTATTATTCTAATTAAGTAATCATGTAAGAACTAGTTTGGAGCACAGTCCTTTTTAAATTTTATTTCCAAAAGGTTAGACAATAATTTCCTGAATAAAATAATAATACAAACTTAAACATTTACTCTCCCCTTTTCTTGTATCTTCTTTTTGATAATCATAATAATTATCTGTTTCCACCATGTGACCAGGTCACTTTGGTAAAATGCCTCCATCTTCCTCTCTCCTTCCACCATTCTTCCTCCTTTAATTTCTTCCATTCTCCTCCTCTGCACATTTTATCTGCTCTTCCCATCTTTTTCTTGCTTTCCCTTGCGATGTTTTCTCTACATACTACATACCTCCTCTCCATAATTCCCCCCCTCCCCCCCCGGGATTCCATCCATAGAGGAATATGGAATAAATATAGGTTTTTAATAAAAAAAAAGTCTATTATACAAGGTGTCTATACTGGAATTTTGAATCGGATACTGAATAAATATTCAGCCTTTTTACATTGAGTGAAATGTTGGATTAACATTTTGAGACCCCAAATATTATTTGGAATACTTATAGTACTCTTTTGACCACCCCTCAATTACTCCCTCTCTGGTCTATCTTGTTTGCCACACAATTAGTTGACCTTGTAGATGACTTTGCAGTGGGGATGTTTGCCTCACTTGCTGACCTTTCTTTTCTCAGTGTACACTAAGCCCCCTCCCTCCCCCTTGCAGACTAGAGAAAGAAACAAATATCTGTTTTGACTACAATAGCAGCCAACCTCCCACTTAAACCAGTAACTGCTCAAGTTCAAACATCCCTTAAAACTATTGGTGTAACTGCCTTACCTTGACATTCCAATAGCACATTACAGTATATTTTGTTGTGTTATTCAGTTCAACCCCTCCTCCTAACTCTGCCCCTCTCTCGCCCCCCCCCCCTCTCCCCCCCCTCTATAGGCCCAAAAGAAAAACTACCAATCCTAAGCTTTGTCTGGGGTGAGTATTCTTCAGATTCCACTTGTTTATCTTGTGACTTTTGTGTTTAAGAAGAAATTAGTAAACTTTGAGGGAAAACCTCTTTTAAAGATGATTGGTTGGACAGTACAGTGTTTAAAGATTGGCTGTGGTTACAAAAAGTGGATTGTGATAAAAGTAAAGGCCATTGTTCTTTGTGTAAAACTAACTTTGATATAAGTAACATGGGAATATATTCAATAGATCTCATGCCAAGGGAACGGAGCATGTTGACAGAGTGAATGCTGCTAGTGGGATCAAAAAAAAATTGGACTTGGTCCCTACGGCTAAAAAGCCAGTGTAATCTGTAGGCCTATATGAAGATGTACATTTTAGTTCTAATGACCATGAAGTAGTTTTGAAACCTGAAACTAGACCTAGTTGTTCTATTCAGAGATTCCTTGTCAAAGATAAGTTTCTCATGCTGAAATATTGTGGGCTATTAATCAAGTAATGACACGTTTTTCTGCTAGAAGTTTTTCTGCTTGTAGTGATCTTTTTAAAGTAATGTTTTTGTATAGTGATATTGCCAAGAAATTTCAAAAGTATACAGATAAACTTGAATATATCAGCGAGCTTGTGAATATGGTTAAGCACTGCTCATTTTATTGTATTTCATTTGATGAGAGCATAAATACTATGGCTCAGAAGATCCAGATGGCTGTTGTTGTTCACTTCTGGAGTGAAAATGAAATTCATACAAGATATTTAACATCTTGCTTTTTAGGTCATGCAACAGCTCAAGAGATATTAATGAACTTTATATCAGTACTAAAAGACAAGGGCTTGGATCTTAAAAACAATGCTCCAAGTTTCCATGGATGGACCAAATGTAAACCTCAAAAGTTACTGGAAGGAAGATTCTCCACAAGATCCTGAGTAACTGGAATTTGTAACTTGTTCTTTACACATTGTCCATGGTGCTTACGAAACAGCACATGCTAACTCGAGTTGGACTATTAACCAATTTTTGCACTCACTATATTATTTATTTAAAGATTTTCCAACAAGATTTGCAGACTATCAAAGAATAACAGGATCATCTCTTTTCCTGACCAAGTTTTGTTCTATCAGATGGGTAGAAAACTCGAGTGTGTTAGAAAGAGCAATATCAATGTTGCTGTATTTAAAACAGTATTTTTATTCTAACAAACTTCCTCCAAAATCTGATAGTTTTCAAACATTAAGCAATTTGTGAAGGTTAACTTCTGACATCAAAGTTGGGATTCATGCTGTCAATTTCACTTGAGTTGGAGCAATTTCTCACCGAATATCAGAGCAATCGACCTCTATTGCCATTTATGTTTGCAGATCCAAATAAACTAATTGAGCACTTGATGAACAGATTTGTAAAATGTGATGTAACGAAATCAGCAAATACTTCCAAAAAATTGCTAGCTGTTGATTTAAAGAAACAATCTAACATGAAATCACTCCCTACTGTAGATATTGGGTTTGCAGCATCAACAGCTTTGAAAGGAGTTAAATACACCAAGATACTTCAGTTCATGGGAGATTGTCAAAAATTCCTAGCTGATCTCTGCAACAAACTTTTACATAAGTGTCCTCTCTCCTACAAAATGGTCAAGGATGCTAGTTGTCTCTCTCCCGCAGTCATGCTCAATTCATCTGTTAGGACCTATAGGTTAAGTTCTGCATTAGAAGTCTTACTAGACAAGCTGATGTTATAAAAAGACTACTTGGACTTTGTATCAAAGCAAGAAGTTATTGACTACCTTAAACAATTCACTTCAAGTGGTGACCAGATTGATAAGTTCTTCATGAATATTTTTTTTAGAGTAAATGTATCCCAGGAACTACAATATTTCACTAAAAGAATTCTTGTTTTCTCCCATAGCAATGCAGCTGTTGAGTGGAGTCTTTTTGAAAATAAAGAATGTCTGGTTTAAAACTTACATGGGGACAGCCTTATTGCTCACTGTGTAACTTATGATACAATCACTGCAGCCGGGGGACTTCTAAATATGACAATTTCAAAAAAGATGACTCATGCTTTGAGTAATGCATCAGGAATAAGGAAAGAAGTGCTTTAAAAGGAGAAAAGGATTGAAGTAGATTTAAGTCAAAAAAGAAAAACAGAATCTGAAGAAATAAGAAAATAAAAAGTGAAAAAAAGAACAGTTTTGCAGAAAGCTAAGGAAGAAGCAGAAGTGCTAGAACATGAAATTCAAAAATTTAAAAAGTTTTGTGTTTGAATGAACTTTAACTTTTATCTACATTCTAAAAAAATATTGGTTTTTGGGTTTTATCATCTTAATTTTTAATAATGTTGACTGCATTTATCTTTATTTCCGAGTAATTTTTATCAACATAATATTTGTTGGTTATTTTTCATTGAAGATTCTGTATCTTTATTACTCTATACTTACTAAAAAAATTCACTATCAAAAATATAACTTTTGGAAAGTATTTCCTGTCAAGGGGTGATGGGGATAATAGTTAGTATTTGTGGTAGTTAACTCCCAAGCTGTAATCATTCTTTGAAGTTGCACCACCAAGGCTGATTACTTATACCTCTAAAGTTCTATGAGTGAGGTGAAATGACCTACCAATTTTGCCAGGAGAGGTATTTCACATACCTTCAAGGGTTCTTTTACATGCCACATGGAACCGATGGTTTTACTTCCCCTCCGAAGGATGTTGGACTATGATTTTTTCTTGCTCAAGAAAAAGCCTTTGGCTTTTGTTGGTTTCTAACCCACAAACATTGGTCCCGAGGCGAGCACTTTACCCCAAGACCAAGGTTGGCGATGGTATAGGTCATTAAAAAAATGTGCGTGTGTGTTTTTGTTGTTGTGTTTTTTACGCCTTTTTTTCAAATCTGAAACTTCATTTTGCCATCAAATCCCTAATTAAAATTTGAATTTTAGAAAATATTGTAAGCATAAGTGTTTAACTTTCCCAATAAATATAATTTTTTCCTTCACTTCTGATTTTGTTTACATTTAATGGTAAATTAATGATCTAGGATTTGGTTGCTAGGTTTATCCTATCATTAGTTTTGTTTTAACCACAAGAAACTATTTAAATATTTTTATACCTTTAAAAATTAACTCCAACTTGGTACATATTTAAAAAAAATTATTATGATTTTAGTCTTTGAGTCCATGAATATTCCTTGTAGCTTTTAGGGTCTCATCCTCGGTATATACTAGAATATATGCGTCAATACACTTGATTCTGGATGTAAAAATGTTTAACTATGACATAAATAGGCCTACCCTAACTTTCTATCATTTTATGATTTTGAAATAGGAATTGTTTCTCTCTAAGTACCTTTCATATCTACTGGATTTCTTTAAAAAATATACTGGAAATACTGGAATTTCAAAACTATAGTCAGGTAGACACCCTCTTATAGCACTTTATCAATTAAAATAGCTGTTTTGGTTCATATTTACATTGCTATTACTGGACAGAGCTATATTGTTTACATAGATTTTGATTATGGTTCAAAGCCACTATTTTACTAATTCGAATCCTCATTTTACTTACGATGACTCTTAAAATACAAATATAAATATTAGAAAACATGGAATACAAACGAGATTTACTTTACTACATTAATTCTTAATTTGATCTTTACAGTATAAATAGTAGCTGAATAAATGTTGAACTTATTTTGTTATAATCCATTCATAATACCGGTAACGTTTATATGTTTAAGTATTAAATTCTCTAAGATAAATTGATTGTTGTATATGTATAACTCCCCAATAAGCATTTCAAGAGCCTTAAAACACATTCTGAATGAAAATTAAAAAACAAACAAACTATATCTTAATTTTGACTTTTTTTCTTTCTTGAATCCTTGAATATACTAAGGATTTGAGGATTTGAAGATTCTATGACTTAATTTTGATCCTTCAGAAGGTCTTCACAAAACAAATCCAAGGTCAAGCGATTTGATGGTGATTACAGATTTTCTTTAAGAGTGAATAATGTGAAATCTTTGTCTGGCAGTATCAGTGTGAATTTTGAAATGTTTCCCTCTTAATTTTTTGGGGGGGAGCAGGGGCGGAATTGTATCCTTATTTGCTCTTCCCTGTATGTTCTTCCATGTATAGGCCTTATACATTATTTTTTAATAGCACTTAAGAATCATTTTGTTAACATTAACAAAACTGAGGACATAATTTAAACAATTGAATATAATATGAATGGTCTGCTTTTAGTTTTTTGTATAGTAGGTAGTGTACTGAACACACTTTTCAGATATTGATTTTAAATATGGTAAAACATTTACTATTTAAACCAGTTAAAAAACATGGACATTTATAAAAATAATTTGTTGTAAGAACAGAAACAAATCTTTGTCGAACATCTGAAAAATGTTAACTTGTTTTTAAATCTTTAAATCTTGTACTTAAATAATTTGCAAAATTGAAACAAAGTATGAGCTTTTGTAGTGGGAAGGGGAGTGACTAGCATTCACATAGTAAACATTTTATTTCACTTTATTTGTTTATTTCTCTGAATGTTCCAAACTAATTGTTGCAGTTCCAATATAGACTTTGATCCAACAGTTTAGTCACGGTGTTCCATTCTGTATTAACATTCATGTGCTGTGTTTTGTTCCAGAAAGAAACTAGTTCCCTCTCTCCTAAGTTGACTTCTCGTCGCACCCTCTCATTAGGTGAGAGTTGGGGCTGAGATTCTCGGGGGTGGCGTAATGGGGGCAGTAGAGGCGGCACTCAACACAGCACAACGACTTGCCACAGCGGCGCTGCAGGCAGAGAGTCGGGTATATGAGGAGGATGGACTGTCTGTGTTCCTTGACAACTTACCAGGAGACATGGAAGAGCATTCTCGCCCAGACACCCCAGCTAGCTCTTGCAGCGAGGGGGATGTAGGCGAAGTCAGGGAAGGTACACCACCCAGTAGAAAGTCACACTGGAAGAGTCAGAGCGTGAGTGAGGTGGGCATCATCAGGCAAGAAGACGAAACTCCAGAGAATGTAAACTTCAGCCAAAGTCGAGAGTTGTGGCAAAGGCGGACAGCTTCGCAGAACCAGCTTGGGCCTTCTTCAAAAGTTCCTACGAAAAATTTTCGGTCCAACCAAGAATTCTGGGAAATGAGACAAAAACATACTCCTGACCTTGTCATGGATCTTCCAGTCCTGGGTTCGAGTCCAAAAGAGACCGGTGGAGGGAAGAAATCTTTATCTACTACATCTCTTACCTCTCTGTCATCTTCATCATCATCAGGAGAAGAGGAGACCCCGCCAGCATCAGAAAATGTAATAAGTCCCACAGGGCCTGAAAGTCCTGACATGACAACGGCAGCTGAAAGGTTTGCCAAGCAAAATCAATGCACATTAAAGAAAAATACCAAAGCTTCCCACGGCGCATCTATTGATGCACAGACACAGACCATAAAAGCCGCAACCAAGAGAGCAAAATTTTCCGCAAATGAATCAAGTTCCAACATTACCGTTCAAAAATTATCCTCTGAAATGAAAACGACTGATGACAACGATAACACAAAACCATCCTCCGAAGTAGTGGTGTTGAATCAAACCACAACCGAGCCAGAAATTGTTCCCATTCGTAGTCCTGGCCCTCATAGAACTGCTCAGAAGGCTGTGCCTAAATTTGGGTCTGCCACACTCATGACGGGAGCAAATCCCGTCTCTTCTTTTAAGCCACAAGTGAAGGCTAAGCCACAATTACTACGTAAACCTGTTCTCCCAGTGCCACATCCTCACTTCACTCAGCCTTCACCTGAACTTGGGCGTAAAGACAAAGCACAAGAGCAAGTCAACTAAAGAGACACAAAGCGTCTCAAAATCTAACGTTTCAATTATGTTATAAGACTGATTTTATTTAGAACTTGTTGGAAATGTGTCTTTTTTTTTGTCTTTTTAAAGAAGACCTTCGTGTCGGTATGAGTGTTTCTCTTTCTGCAACAAGCTGTTATTTTGAGCAAGTGTGTGTTATGTGACATATTGCTTAATGGTTTATTTAGTCAGTATGACTTAAAAAAAAGGGGGGGGGTGTATTAAATACCTATACGATGTGTTTCTTCATGAATCAACACATTAGTGTAGGCTCACACTAAACTATAGGTTTTATTTGTGTTTATTATTTGCATAACTCACGTTTTACTCTTTGCTCTTAAAAACATTTAAGTTTTATCATTATATCAGTATATTGTAATCATTTTTGTGAATATTGTTTTTGATTATCAATGTGTGCAAAACAATCATCTATAATAATATATTTTCAAGACTGATGAAACAAGTTGATTATTTTACATTTTTTATGGTTATACTTATTTAAAACATCCCCAAATAAAGGGTGTTTTAATACATCCCCGAAGAAAGGATGTTAAGTAACTCAAGAGCCTATTTCCTTTTTAAATTTGTTTTTAATAGGTCGCTAGCTTAGTAATATTTTAATAATCTGTGTTAATTAATCAATTTTAATTATATTTTATATGGTAGTAAATAGAAATAAGTGTGCTGTTAGTTGTGTTATATTTAAATTCAAGGAAACGTACAGGGAAAATAAATGGCCAACTTATAGATTTGTAAAATATATTGAAGCGGTGCATTATTAGAAAGTTTATTGTAACTTTGATATGGTATACACTCTAAAATACTTAATGTCCTAAGTTAGTTCTTATAGGTTGTTTATATGGAATAAATGTGATCAATATGCTACTCTTCAGTTTATGATAAACATAATGCTCTAATGAATTAATTACACTTTTTTATGCTTACAATATTTTCATTGGTATTTATCATAAAAATGGTCAGCTCAATAAACCACCTCTTTTTTCTATAACGTTGTGTTTTATTTTAAAATAATGTTTTCTTGTATTTTAATAGCTTATAACGCAGAATGTTTGTTCCAGCCATTCCTATCAAATTTGATATAGTAAAAAAAATTACATGAATTATTAAACTTATCAAAGTAATTTTATCTTGCTCAGTTATAAATACATATCTTTTGGATAAAAGTGATTGCTTACTCCTATTAAACTTCCCTATAAAGAACTGTGTGTTTGTAAGTACCAACTGTACAATTTGATTAACAATACCAAATATAGCCTATCTACTAGATGTAGAATCAACAACGATGTTTTTTAAACCCTATTCCAAAGATTTTAACACATAGTTATATTATTTCCCATCAATTTTATTTTAATAAAGTACTTTTGGTGTATATTTATTCTACTATATCGTACACAAGATGAGGCAACATAATTATATATGATTGTCTGTTGAATAGAAATGTTGAATATCTTTGTGGCCCAAATTGTTTAACAGAATACCTTTTAAGGGGAAAATATAAACTTATAGAAGCTGATATCTCCAAATAGTAGTTATATTTAAAACAAATTTCACTATTTTCTGTGTGTGTAAAAAATAGTGCTAACTGGTGTAAATTGAATTGGTTAAACTATTGTACAGATGTCATTCAAGCGCTACTACAGAAAAAAAAAGTTTAGTTGACATATATTTTTTTCTTTTAATTAAAGTAATATTCATTGGTAATAGTCACTGCACATTTTGTGATGTTATAACAGCCAAACCTACTCAAAACAAACTCACTTAGGAAAAAAAAAATTATATTTCTTTAGAAATCTGTTGTTGCAAACTTAACTTTGGTTATTGTCTGAAGTGGATTGTTTTTTAAAGTCTCTAACAAACAAATCCTGACTTTTAGTCTAAAGATTATACATTATTTCATTTTATTTCACCCCCATATACACATTTCAGTTCAAAGTCATGAGTGACTAAATATTTTTAGTAGGTTTTCAATTCAATTAGTACCTATGTGAATGTTTTACCACATATTTATTAGGGAAGCTGATCATTTTGGATTCATTCCTGATGATTACTATAATTACCTCATCATTAAATTTCATTCTTAATAATGTGTATGGAAAAATAAATATAAACTTGCCATTTTCAAGTATGGCAGCCTAGAATACACTGCCTAAATTTTTTTTTTCAATTTTTCAATATAATTAAAAATACAGTATTTTATTAATTGCTGAATTAAAGTGTTTGAGAAACATAAAAAAAAACATAGCGGGCTTAATTTTTCAAAAGTTTTTTTAACAAGAGAAATTTGTAGCTCTTGGGAAAAGCTAAAACTAGGTGTGACTACATAATTTCAATATTTGAATGCAAGTTCATTATTCTTGTTCAATCATTGGACTCAGTTCTCAATGTTTATTATTAAAATCTTTTTTCATTGTTTATTATTTAAATCCTTTATCATTCATCCAATATATTATTAAATTTTAAGTAAAACACTAATAAATATAATAATAAAATATACCTCTAAATGTAAAGAGTTTTTTCTTAGAGAATGATAGCAAATTGAATGAAATTAAAATGACAGGTTATTTAAAAAATGTATTAAACCTAATAATTTAAAGTTTTTTTTACTGAATATAGCTAACACACAAAAAAGGAATACTTTATTACTAAAAATGCTCATTATTTAAACATTATATCTGTTGAATAAAGAGGCTTCAATAAATAAAATTGTCTATTGGAAGACTTAAATAAACACATTAAAATACAACTCCAAACATAACTGGCAAATGTTTGTCTTTTAATGTGTATTGTGTTTTGTGTAACCATCTTTTCCAGCTAAAATGAGTGAAACTGGTTCATTGTTTTTCTAAGATTTATTTCATTGCTTTCTTTTAAACAACCTTATTTACTAATTTTACATTTTAAGTTTGAATATTGTACATTTGTTTCTATTGGCGTAAAAATTTGTTGATATACATTAGCTTCCAACTTACAATAAGAGTTGTATGCCTTACCGTAGGTTTTGTCTTTCAGTCATATTTTGCCAAATAAATGTCCATTGTTAAGATAACGAGCAGTGTTTAGTCTAAAATTAATGTCTATATTGCAAAGCATGCAGGGTTCAATTGTGAAATGTATAAATATTTAGCTAATGATGGTATTTTGTTTTTCTCTACAAGTAATATAAAACATTTTGGAGAAATCTAATAGTCAATTTCAAAATTTGTAGTTATTCTTGATGATTTATTGTATAACACTAGTTACTGTATAATATATAATAAAATTGCTATAAATTTTACTGCAATAGTTATTATAGAAATAGTAACAAAATTTTATTACTTAAATCACACTTATTTTCTATGTTTACTCTAATAAAGTGGTTGGTAACCAGATTGTTTTATTGTATCAGTCATGTCTTTTTAAGTCCCATTTAAAGAAAAGGTTTTCGATCAAATTAAAACATTGTATTCATAAGCAACAGCAAAACAACTGAAGGATTTTCCTTATAGATAAAGGCTAAAATATTTTGTATTTACAAACATTGTTGACTGTTTTCTTGATTATTTTATTTGGGTATTTACTTTCTGTAGAGTTTATTATGTAGTGATGTACTATCACAATAAATCACCGTCGGCATCACTTGTCCCGATAAATTACTGTCAAAGTAGGAGTGAAATATAGATTTACTCATCAAAAGCAAATTATACTAGTTTTATATACATATGCGATATTGCTTGGAAAAATTAACTATTGTATGAATTTTAACCATTCAAACCATGCTAGTAACAGTTAGTTTTTTCCCTCAGTGAATGGGTGTGGGGTGAAAAAAAGTTATATTTTAGACACCATATTTACTCCTCATAAAAATAAATACTGCTTTACACTAAGATTTTTGAACTGAACTATTTGGGTGTCAGTTTCACATTTAATCACATTATAGGTAGTTTTCCTTTTATATAGCTTTGTAAATGGTAGATTAATATTAATATTTTGTTTTAGTGTTAAATTTTATATAGCAGTGGTGCTCAACAGTGTGGGAATCAATGGTTTATATGATTTTAAAACATCACTTTGTTTTGTGTAATGTCTAAACCTATTTTCCAGAAAATTTATGGAAAGGGAATTATAACACCAACGTTTGAATTTAAAAAAATATATGGATTTTTCATATTATAATAAATATGATCTTTTTAAAGAGAGTCGCTTCCAATATTTCAGTATTAATAAACATATGAAAACCCACTTTTAGTATTCACCTAAAGATATTTTCAGCAATGTTTTTTATAACTCATTTGATAAAATTGTAGTTTGAACAGGATTCACCATTCACACTTCATGGAAGTAGACTAGTTAGTAGAGTGAGTATAATCTACATTATCTTATAAGTTATAGAAACATTAATTGTTACTATTTTTGTTGTATATAAGTTAATTTTTCCTAATAATTTTGTGTTGGTGATAAAGTAGTCCTGGTGAAAGGTACAATGTTGTTACCACCACCAATCCTGAGTTGTATAATATTCTTATGTACTGAATTTGACTCTCTTAATTAGTTAAAAAAAAATTGTAAGCCAGATTTATGATGCATATGAATAAAAAATAACATTCAATACTTTAATTTTATCATTTATTCATAGGACTCTGGTTTTAATTCGGTCAAGTACAAGCTATCATCTACTGCTCCTAAATAACATAGGTAGGTAGGTAAGGGAACATATTTCATAAGTGTAAAATAATTGAATAGGTAACAAAAATAGATTTATCATACAAATAACATAAAAGGTGATATGGGGTTACAACATTTTTTAAGGCTTAACAACTCCAAAAACATAGGAACTACCCGTAGCATGGGAAAAGAATGTGTCCAAGGCGACACGGCAAATGTCAAATGGAAGTTAAGTTGATAGTGGGTATTGGTTTTCAAGACAACCGGGCTAGCGCCAGACTTCCACCATAAAGGTCTAAAAAGAGATCATGGAGAGTAGCAACATATAAAGCAAAAACGGCTAATCCTATAGTTTTAGAGTTACCAAGTTACATGTCGGCCAAGCAACCTAGCTTGACTAGACAAAGAAACATCCAAATTAATAAATGATAAGATGACCGTAGTTCAGTTACACTAGTCGATGACTAACAAACAGGTGTCCATACAAAATTGTTCTATGGCCGTTCTATTCCCAGTGGGTACTGCCAGAGCACTCAATAGTACTTTTATGCTATTACCCACTTCCTGGAATATTCGTCCAATCTATTACACACCAACATTAAGTATATAGCCAAAGGAAGCATCAACCAAGGGGCGAAAGAAAATACTATCTGTGCGGGCCACCATACAAATTTAACCGTGCTCTGCACTTTGCGTACCCAAAATAGTAACACAGAAGATGGGGTGGCAACAAGAATGCTGTGAGATACCGGCCTAGCTAGGTCCTCAAATAAAGGCATTAGACAACCTACTTGGAGCCATACAAAATTGAACACGTGAATATGACATTCACGGAGCAATGACATATAGTGAAGTCTGAAGGACATATTCCATAAAACTGTGTTTACTTTTCTATCTCAACAAGTCTGAAGGACTTGGAAATTTGCAGAATACTTGGATCAATAAACAAGATGGTCGAGGCGGTGACTCCCACATCCCAACCATCGTGGTCAGCAGTATCTTCTCGAGGTGCTAGAGCAGAAGTTCCTCCTTCGAGGATATCCAACAATGAACTACAAATACGTGAATCTAGGGATAACCCATTATATACTCTTTTTCTGACTAGCAAATTGGGCATGTAAATAAGGAAAAAGGAAAGGCAAGGGGTGAGGGGGTGTGGAGCATTAGAGAAATAAGGTGCCAAGGAAGTCCATTAGGAAAGTAGTGTTTGTAGCTCGTGGCATCGAAATACGATATTCAGGCCTTTCTTCAATGTTGAGATCAAGAGGTTAGACGTCTGTTGAAACTGTCATGCCTTCTACCCTGCCATATTTGCAGAACAGTTGGTGAAAGCATGGTAATCGAATCGGGGAACATTACATTACATACTCCTTTTTTTTTAACTTTTTTTTAGTGAAAAGGGATAGGATTTTATTAATATAAGGGAGATTAAAGTAAATAAATGCTTATCAACCTATTTGCATTGTATTATTGAATTGAATTAATTGAATATTTACTTTTGGAGTCCAACATCTTAACTCGGGTCAGTAGCATGTCTACCTACTGAGCTAAGGGTCCCATGTTCAATTCCCGGCATGGCTGAAAATTTATCATTGATGAAAATATGGGTTTACCCTTTCACATTGATAAATTGACGGCCAAGGACTTAATGTTGTGCCTGTGCTAGTCTTAAGTTAGATAATAAGGCATATGAAGCTACAACAGGCCTAGCCAGCCAGTAGTGGAAAAATCTGACCCACTTTCTTAGACAAATACTATTGTTTATTTACTGTAGAAGCAATTACTCTAAAGATTAGTCTTTCTTCAAAGCATACTACTATTAAAGCTAGTTTGGGATTTGAAGAGTTTCCTTTCACAATGATGAATTAATGACCGAAGGTTGGGTGCTGTGTCTGTTCTAGATTTAAGTTAGTTTATAAGTTGTGCGCTGATATAATCGATTGGTTAAGAATGGGAACATTAAATACCTAAAAAAATGCAGGAGATTCTATTTCGAGACTTGAACCCCAAGGTCACTAAGCTTTTGGTTTCTGACCCTCCAAGCAAATAAAAATATCGTCATGGTCCAAGTTGAGTTAATTGAGTTCAAGGTTTTCTAGGAAAGCTGTTGCTATCAAAATCAAATTTGTCAAGTTATCAGATCCTGCCTTATCTCTGTAAGTATTAAGATTGTGATTTTCACAGCTCTCATAGGAGAGATGGCCATCCCCGTCTTTCACCTCAACAAAGCTTATTGTGGAAGATGGCCACCGAGTCTTTGCCCACCAACTTTGAGGTGATGAATAAATTTAATTATATTCGATGATTAGTAACTTGTAATAATTCTAATACCAAATGTCATCACTAATAATTACAAAGTATTCAACCCATTTTTTAAACGTTAGAAAATTGGTCAGCGAATGTTTGTTTTTTCTCACTGTTCTTTAGTCAGATATTGTTTATCCTTTTTGTTAATCTGTAGGATGGTTTCTCGTCATTTATGGTTATTATTCTCATATTGTTGGGAGATATAACCACCTGACTATAGTAATACACAATGAAAATAAATATCTCTTTAAATTCTAAAGTAAAATAATTTACCATTTAGGACTATATAAATTAATTCACCTTTCTTCATACCTCTTTCCCTCAAAGACTTATTAGATTAACCATTTGTTAATTAAAATAAAAGGTATTGGAACAGAGTTCAACTGAAAGAGTAGGTATGTAATGAAACACACTTCTAAAAGAAAAAGAGAATCTGACTAAAGCTCCATGAATATCATAGGGAAAAAAACTTTTTGTTTCTTGTCGATAGAGATTGCACTCTCTATCACTGTCTCAACAAATAAGAAGTGGCTTTTTAAAGGAGTAGGGCCTACTATAGTTGTTTACTTTTCTCTTTTATATTATTATTTATTAATAATCATGCATAATTATAAATCTATACAAATATACTGAAAGCATGACAGTTATTAAAGAATAATACTTATCACTGTGTCTTATTACCCGTTTGAGTTATATGCTTAAGTACTAATTATTATATTGAGTTATAAATTGGAAAGGTTGAATATAGAGGATGTGAACCCGCATTGGCATGGAGGGAAAATGGAAAACCATTTAGGAAAAACCACTCCCAGTTCACATGAGTGAGATTAAAACCTCAATCTCCCCGTGCTCGCCCGTCTAGCTCAACAGAAAACTTGCACGTTAGCCAACTACGTCACCAAGGTGGGTTACAGTTATTAAAGTTATTTGTGTTATCATCCATAATCCATTGGAAACTTGGTTGATTTATATTCCAGTTGGGTCTAAGCCTGTTCTAACAAAGATGAGCTATAATTATTTGGATTTTAATTCATTTTCTATATCCAAATGAGATGTATTAAACAATAAGAGTTATATTATTTTGGATGATATATTTTATATTTGAACATCAACTTTAAAGGTGACTATTAAAGGTAACTATGTAACTCACATTGGTTGGTTCACTTAAACCTATCAATGTGAATTCTAATGTTTAAGTTGTTGTTTTTTGCACCATGTCTTGCTACCCAGTCATGTTATATGTGTCTGTACTAGTTACACTACTGAGTTAGGGATGAGGAAGTGTACCCACATTTGTGTGGAGGGAGAGTGTAAAACCACCCGCAGTTCACCCAACCAGGATTCAAACCCTAACCTCTGTCATCAACATTCTAGTCTAACACGAGTGATGCCATAGACCATGCGGCCATTGAAGAAGGTAAGTTATACCTTTAGTGACATAAGTTTTAAATATTCTGATTTTACACCATTACCTTGCTTGGTTTAACTTCAGTGAAGCTTACAAGATTAGCGCATAGTGTTATTTGTCCAGGGTGAACAGTGCTTTACTAATTAGATTTAAGAAGCTAATAAAGTACCCAAAAAATATTCCTGCATTCAAACACATTTAATTTCACAATTTTCTGTTTGAGGAGGAAAAACATGCTTCTGATGTTTCCTTGGAGAAAAAATCTAACCGGTGTGTGGCTGATTGAGCTTAATGGATTTAGAATACATTCAGTATATACGTGATTTAAATCATTTTTCATGGATATATTAGAAAAATGCAACCAAAATTGGTACTTGTGGTCATTGGCGTAACCAGGTTTTGTTTGGGGGTGGGTGTGGGGGGGTTAACCCCTCCCCCCATTTATTTGAAAAAATAAAACAAAAAGCACATTATTTTAAAAAATCTGCCCATTATTAATAATCACTTACCTTATTCATAATATAATGTGGCATTGTGATTTATTCAGTGTTTTAGTAGAGTAAAAAATAAATAATTTGTGAGGATACTGATGCATCATCATCAGCAGTTCAAATTCAGTGTGCCATACATAATTCGTCTTTTTTAACTAGGTACTCTACATGTGTTAGGAAAGGTTTTCTCTTTGAGCTTAGCACCTTACTGAGAATTGCAACTTGAGAATGTAGATCTTCTAGTTGCCATTGACATGGTAAATCGGCTTAAGGAAAGAATTCATTAAACAAGAACAAACAACGAAATTCAGTTTTCAGCTATTTACAAATCAGCTTAACCACTTGCTGAATTGTTTGGTTCAAATCTTGTCACACCAAGAATATCTACCAGACAAAAACAGAGGTGTAATGTAAAAGTATACTCCGATGAGGCTTACTTCAGAGTTGCAATTTTTTTAGTCATTTTTGGATCATTTTGTGAGTCAATTAAAAACTTGTTTCTTAAACCATTAAGAAGTGCTGGGTATTTTTATGTACCTGATGTCTACAGAGGAGTAGGTTATCACTGAAGTAGAGAAGGAACAGCTGAAAAAGCTGGTTGCTTTTCATGGCAAGATTTGCAGTGTGGTGATGTGGTAGCAATTGATAAAATTTACATGTGGCACAAAAGAGTGAGTGGATTGAAAATAATTTCAAGAAAGGCTATGAACTATTATGTTGCCTGCGATAAAGAAATATTCCCATTGACTAGTACTTTGTTGAAAATCTTAGTAACCTTGCCAGTGTCAACAAGCACCAGTGAAAGATCATTCTTAACTCTTCGGGGATTAAAAATTACTTGAGAAATACAACAGTGCAGCAAAGACTGAATAGCCTAGTAATATCTATACATAAAGAAATAAGCATTTCTCTGGACAAAATTCTAGATAAATTGGAAAAATAACCTTGTTGATTGTAATTCAGACTAAATTAATGTTGTAATTGGACACTGTCCTTAAGTTAGTTTGCTGCTAAACCAAACAATGTTTATTTTGTGTTCTACAATAAAACATAAAACAAAACCACAAGCCGATTATTTATTATAATTGTAAATCGTCAATTAGGCACTAAAAAATGAACCCTCCTTTTTACTGGTGTAGATTCCATACCTCTCGAGGCTGATCCCATCTCTCTGTCGTCGTCGTCCCCCCCTCATATTCATCAATCACCTGTGTTTGTAGGACCATATCTGAACATTGTGGACATGTTTGCTTTTGAATGTCGCATTGAACGGATTTTGGTGGTTGTGTTCGGTGAAGCTAGAAATAAATTGTGAGCTATGTTCAATGATTTAAACAAATTTTATCTTATTGACTATATACATTATTAGAGCCAGGATTTTTATTTTGGCAAACCTAGAATGTTGTTCAAGTGTGTACAAATGTGCTTCATAAGAATCTAAGCTGATTTAAGTAGCTTTGTTAGGGCTATTTCTGTGATTTATGTGATATGGCATATTTCAATGTTTTTCGGTAATTTCAAGGCTTTTTTTTTTGTGTTATTTTTAGTCATTATTTTGCATATTTTAGTATTTTCAATATAAAGGGTATTTTTGTATGATTTTTCCTGAAAGCAAGAAACAAGACTGAGGAAATGGGGGGGGAGTGCTTGTGTTTAGAACATCTGTATAACCCACCATAGCAAACGATGATAAGAATACTTTCAACCCTCTCCTGTTTTCGTCAAGTGGGAAATCGTGCCGTTTAAAATAGCAACGGGAAAGATCAAACCACTAACTTCAATATCTAGGTACTCTAAAAAAGATGGATGGGGGGATGACTCAGATGTGTGGAGACTGCTGAATTAATACCGGTGACCTTATTACAAGATGATAAAGAGGAAAGGAAAAGTAAGGTTCAAAAGAAATGGTGGAGGGGTGTGATAAGTGAAGATAGTGATAATGATAACGGAGATGATGCATTTATTTGAGCCAGTGACTGAAGACGAAGTAACTAGACAAATAACATTGTTAAAAAAGAAAAAAAAACATCTGGACTGGATGGCATAAGAACGGAAGTGCTACAGGACATAAAGAGTGTCATCTTTATCTTTGTATCTCAGCTCATCAACGAGTGCCTCACTCAGGGTCGTATTCTGAACATCTTGAAACTGAGTGAGGGGGTCGTGCTGAGTAAGGGAGATGACAAAGACCCCCAGCTTCCGAAGTCGAACTGTCCGATTTGCCTTTTAAATACCACGGGAGAGCTTCAAGAAAAGATATGTGAAAGATTACGTTGGCATAGGAAAAGGATAGGCATGAATCAGACAGTACGTATTTCGAAGAAGCATTTCGACGGAGGATGCGCTAGCCATGACGATTAGATTAATAAATTGTGCCGGGAAACGATAGGTGGTGAGCTTATTCGTGGACATCTCGGGGGCATTCGATAACCTGTGGTGGCCGGCGCTATTCAAGCAACGCAAATGCGTAAATTGTCCACGGAAACTTTATAAAAGCCTTAAGGATTATTGCAGGGACAGGCATGCTACCCTGAAATGTCCGTGAAGAAGCCTATAAAAGAAACTAACGAAAGGATGTCCCCAGGATTCTGTTAGTGGACCGGTGTCCTGGAATTTGGGTCTTGAACCAGGTCTGGCATTGATAGCGGCATTCCTTTAGGTGGTTGGATTGGTTACCTTCGCTGACGACCTACTGATAATAGTAGAGGGAAACTCGAGGAGAGAAATGGAGAAAAATGACAACCAGGTGTAATGGAATTGGATACATGGTTCAAAACAGTAAAACTAACAATGTCACCAGCGAAGACAACCTATATGCTGTTCAGGGAGTCCTTAGCTAGAGATCCGATCCTCAAGATAAATGGGAGGACGAGAGTAAGAAGTAGTATGACAAGGTATCTAGGACTGGCACTAGATGAGCAACTTAACTATACAGTTCATATGGAGCAAACGTGTGAGAAAGCAACTTAACGTGACGAATGAAATTATCAATATTGGACAAAGTAGGTTTAGGCTACCATTGAAGCTAATTGCAACATACCACCAAGTAATATTGCTGTCTCTTGTTGACTATGAGGCTAGCATATGGGCAGTGAGGTTGAAGCAGGTGCTACCCTTCAGGATGCTGTGGGGGCTACAAAGAGGAGTGCTTCTGAGGTTCTCCGGTGCTTACTGTACGTGACTACAGATGCGTTGCGTGTGGCTCTGGGGATCTGTCCCCTAGCCTGCAAATTCGTATGAGGGGTGCACTGTACTGACTGAAGGAAGGAAACATCCAGGAAGTAGAAGATCATGGGACCAGGGGTACTGAGTGAGGTGGATGTGAATCAGGCTATGGAGGATGAGTGGCAGTCAATGATGCAATAGTGCAACTGGAAGAATAACTTTCAAGTGTGAGTGAAAGAGTCCTTATAAGACACCTGTGGCCCTCGGAGGGATTGGTACAATAGATCACAGAGAAAGGACCGTACAGGGCAACCCTTCATGAGAGAGAATGATCAGATACGGCAATGTGTGATTGTGGAGAGGTGGCAACACCATTAGAGCATATGGTCCTTAAATGTCCGGAAACACAGATCAGAATGTTAGGTGCAACAAAGGGAAATTTAAGGACTCATAGCCGGAAACACAGGAGATCAGAATGTTAGGTGCAACAAAGGGAAATTTAAGGACTCATAGCCGCCTCGGTGGCGTAGTTGGCTAACGCGCTTGTGTTGAAGCTCGACTGCTGAGGACGGGGATATTGAGGTTCGAATCTCGGTCGGGTGAACTAGGGGTGATTTTTCCTAAATGGTTTTCCACTCTACCTCCACGCAAATGCGGGTTCACTTCCTTTAATTCAACCTTCCCAAATCCTAGTCCACTATAATAATTAGTACTTGGAGCATATAACCTGAACGGTGCGCGGTGCTAAATATTATTATTATTAATATTAAGGACTCATGGTGGATAATATTCTAACAATAATATCCCATGTGTTTAATCGCATAAAACACCTGCGCGTTATCTAAAATGTGATACACAGTCGTAAATTTCTTTTAAGATACATGTCTTGAATTTAAATAGTAATAATAACGGGTTGCAACTTGCAACTGCCAATAAAACAAAAAAAAGTTTTGAAAAAAATAAACAAATTGTCTCAGATGATGAGCGATAAAATAAGACTTGAAAACGTGGGTACGCCGTAGTCGCCATCTTGCTAGCGTTGAAAAC
>CABFVX010002100.1:105080-127743 GCA_902151425.1 Timema shepardi | reverse complement strand
TTTGGTCTGGTTACTTTTCAGAGCTGTCAGATGTCAGCTGTGAGCTGTCAGTCAGCACCAAAGAAGTGGTATGAGCACTGTAGTAATAGATAATATGGGATGGGTTTTATTGGGGGTGTGAAAAGTCCACTTTTTAAATTTGAAGTTAACATGAATCAAATTAATGAAATAAACCTTGGGTCAAATTGAAGTTTTAATAATTTTGCTAGTAGTTTTTTTACTTGAAAAAATATATTTTGCTTAATTATGTAACATTGTGCCTTAAAATAATTTGGAAAATGATTTATTGCACAT
Source organism: Timema shepardi (assembly GCA_902151425.1). Classification (NCBI taxonomy): domain Eukaryota; kingdom Metazoa; phylum Arthropoda; class Insecta; order Phasmatodea; family Timematidae; genus Timema; species Timema shepardi. Next base: position 127,449 of record CABFVX010002100.1, on the reverse strand, counting down.
TTGTTTGTAATTTTTAGTTTTATTCAGATAAATAAAGTTATCATCAGGGCCCAGAAGTTGATGACATTGCATCTTTTTCTGTGAAGTCAATCAAATGGTAACTTGTATATAAACACATCTTATGACACCCTGATATCGAAAACATGACTTATATTGTGCATTCGTGTGGGTATTTGAAGGATTTGACAATTTATGCCATTTTGTGACATTTTTGCAGCATTATTTAGGCACTTTTCTTGTTTTTACTTTTATAGTGCATTTTATGTCATTTTAAAAATAGTTACATAAAAGTCATAACACATAACAGGTAATCTTGAAATGCCCAAATTCATTATTTCCACTTAATTGAAGCATTCATTTTCTCTCGTGTAATTATTAGTACGGCCAAACATGAAACAATGAGCAAAGGGTAATGTTTACTGACAGAACAGTACTTAAGTGTGCATGTATTTTAGATTCTTATCTTGTTTCAATGGAAAACCCCTAATGATGGAGAAAGAGTTGGCTAGCTTGGAATTTTCAAAGGACAGGATATATAAAGCCTTATTTACAGTACAGTACAGTACAGCGTTACAGTTACTTTTGTTTTGTTGAGTAGAGTATTGTCATTTGAAATTGTTTATCTTAAGTTAGTTGATGCACTTCCATCTTTTCACACAATCTTTAAGTGAGCAGAATTCCATAAGTCAAACAATTACAATCCTACCATTTATGGCAGTTAACGCCGTGGAGAAATTAGTGTCTTTTCCACGGATGGAAAAATATTATTTTGTAAATTCTGCAAGTACAGTTTCAGCCGAAAAAAAAAATTGTTACTCAGCATATTGATCATGAGAGACACAAGCATGCTTTAGAACGGGCGGCAACAAACAAATTATCTCGATTGCTGTTCAAAATGCATCAACCTCTAGAACCAAATCATCTCTTTTCAAGAGTTGTGCAAAATGTTGTTGTCAGCAAATATTCTGCTCGGAAAACTAAATCATCCTAAATTTTGTGAGTTCTTAGAAAGACACATGAATCATTCTCTTCAGATAAATCTACTCTGCATAAAAGCTATGTTATTCTTTGCTGTGAGAAAACTAATAAATAAAATATGAACTAGTGTAGGTAGGAAAAATATTTGTATTAATTGATTTTAAATGTAATATTTGGTTTTTAAGAGCATCTTTTGTATTTTTGAAGATATAAAAACACATTTTTAAGTGCATCCCCTTTGTTTTAGGGGCATTTTTAAAAATTTTTGAGAGTATTAATACACAGTACTTAAATGCATATATATTTTTTTTCATTTTTAATGGCATCAACTTCCAGGCCTGTGTTATCATGTTTAAAAATGAGCTTGCCCAGTGGCTAAATTATTTTATAATAATGAAAAGTGATAAAAATAAAGAAAAAGGAAAAATAAACTAATAAGTATAAATTTAATGAAGAAAACCCACTTAGGGAAAGAAGAAAAATGTGGGAAGAATCCAATGCACAAAGGTGACATCTTTTTTTCTTCTATAGTAAGAAATAGTCAAACACACTTTTAACACTAATTTTTACACAAATTGAGTAATATTTTGGAATTGTTACCTTTATCAAACAAATAGAAGTGAGTGTACACTTTACTCAAACATTGAACTATTCCATTTTGAATTTAAAAAGGAAATGTTAGAAAATAGATTCAAAGTAGAGTAATTCAGTGTATGTGTAAAGTGTATTCCTTCTTCTCTTTTTGTTTGAAAAGTCAACAATGCTGAATTATTACTTAATTTGTGTTAAGGTTAGTGTTTAAATGTGTTTTTGACTATTTATACTATAGATGATTTAATTGTGAATTGGATTCTTCCCACGTTTCCTTTTTCTTTATTTTTATCAATTTTTATTATAAAATAAAGTTATCACTTATCATAAAATGCAATTCAATTATTTCAGACCTGCTTCAGTGTCTTTGTGGTCTAATGTGCTACTCTCAAAGCAGATTAGAATGCAGATAACAGGGAGATCGAGGTTCGAATCTTGGTTGGCTGTACAAAGGGTGATGTTTCCAGAATGGTTTTCCACTCTCCCTCCACACAAATGCTGATACACTTCATATAAATATAATACTCCTATTCCCTAAAACCATTATCGTAATTAGTATAAAAGCATATAACCTGAACAGGTAGTAAGATGCAGTGCTAAAATAAATCAGATTTCTCCCCATATGAATATTAATTTGTAATGTCCATAACAACTCATAGTGGCAATAAATTACCATAAATTTAGTAAGTTAGCTGTCAATATTTTTATTGGTGAAGCCGAAAAGCTCATATGTGTTTCAAAGTGTCCCATACCTTTAGGTTTTAAACTAAGCTTAAAATTGATAAAATTATCTGCAAGACAACTTAATATTAAACAATTTAAATACTGAAATCAAAATGTGAAACTTCCAACTATATCTTACTATTATTGAAGGAAATACTTAGGCTTACTGTAGTTTATTTGTCTATGTGTAGATGGCTCTGGCAGCACAGACCTCCTGACACACATGATGCCCTTCTACAGTTATGATGTCCCCCACACATGTGGGCCTGATCCCAAAGTGTGCTGCCAGTTTGACTTCAGGCGTCTGCCGGGGTATGGCATGGCTTGTCCATGGAGGACTCCTCCTCAGGTCATCACTGAGCATAACGTGGCTCACAGGTGTGAATGGACCGGGATTTGTTGGGGAATTACTGTTTATACCTCTACTCTGGTCAAGAGTGTAACTATAACTATCAGATAAGGTACTGTGTAGTAGGTGAGAAGCTACAGCTTATTGGCAGGGGAGGAGCTACAACTTGACTGCAAGGGTAGGGGCTACAGCTTGGTTGCAAGGGTAAGGCCTACAGATTGGTTGCAGGAGTAGGGGCATTGTTTTGGTTGCAAGGGTAAGGGCTACAGCTTGGTTGCAGGAGTAGGGGCTTCGGCATGGTTGCAAGGGTAAGACCTACAGATTGGTTGCAGGAGTAGGGGCTTTGTTTTGGTTGCAAGGGTAAGGGCTACAGCTTGGTTGCAGGAGTAGGGGCTTCGGCATGGTTGCAAGGGTAAGGGCTACAGCATGGTTGCAAGGGTAAGGGCTACAGCTTGGTTGCAAGGGTAAGGCCTACAGCGTGGTTGCAAGGGTAAGGCCTACAGCGTGGTTGCAAGGGTAAGGCCTACAGCGTGGTTGCAAGGTTAGGGCCTACAGCTTGGTTGCAGGAGTAGGGGCTTCAGCTTGGGTGCAAGGTTAGGGCCTACAGCTTGGTTGCAGGAGTAAGGGCTACAGCTTGGTTGCAAGGGTAAGGGCTACAGCTTGGTTGCAAGGGTAAGGCCTACAGCTTGGTTGCAAGGGTAAGGCCTACAGCTTGGTTGCAAGGGTAAGGCCTACAGCTTGGTTGCAAGGGTAAGGCCTACAACTTGGTTGCAAGGGTAAGGCCTACAGCTTGGTTGCAAGGGTAAGGTCTACAGCTTGGTTGCAAGGGTAAGGGCTACAGCTTGGTTGCAAGGGTAAGGCCTACAGCTTAGTTTCACTCTTGTTGTTTATTTCAAAGCATAGGTCGTCTTAGACAGGTGTATTCTTGTTGTTTATTATGGAGTGGAGATGGTCTTACACAAGTTTTACTCTTATTCCTTATTGCAGGGCGGAGATGTTATTAGACCAGTACCGCAAGAAGGCCCAGTTGTATCGCACAAATGTTGTATTGGCCCCGTTAGGGGATGACTTCCGTTATGACCAGGCATCTGAGTGGGATGCCCAGTTCAACAACTACCAACGCATATTTGACTACCTCAATACAAACCCCACCCTCAATGTTGAGGTGAGCTCTAACCCTTTATGTTACTTTTGCTCTGAAGTGATCCCTACTACCACTGGGACCTCCTGTGGATTACTGTTTGAATATCGGCTGGTTGTTAATCTCTCTTTTGGGATTATTGTTTGAATACCAGTTAGCTTGTTGGCTCCTTGAGATTACTCTTGAATACCGGTTGGCTGGGATTCTCATGAAGATTACCGTTTGGTTACCAGCTGACTTGGATTGCATAAGGATTAATGTCTAAATACCCCCTGACTGGGGGATACTGGGGATTATTGTTTGAATGCCTGCTGGTTAAGAACTTCAAATGGAGTGTTAATAAGAGGGGTGTGTGAAATTCAATATTTAAATTCAAAGCAAACTATATTTGAATACATGAAATATTCTCAATGATGAATTGAAGTTTGAATATTTTTTTATAGAGTTTGGTCATATCCACTATTTTAGTAATTTTACTATTCCAAATCTTGAATTTGAATCTTCATTTCACTATTGAATTCGAATTCGAACAAATCCAAATCTTGAAGAAAAAAAATTATAAACCTCAGAGGAAATAGAAATATGAAATAATAGAAAATAGTAACGAAATGTTAAAACATTTCTTATAGGCCAATAATTATAACATTCATACATTCATTCAAGTGTTAAATTACTGGTCTGGGTGTTTGTCTAATAATTATGTTAGCTCTAAACCACCAATAGGCAGTATTAATGCTTTAAATCAAATTTCATTCAAAAATTGAAAAAACTTATTATTTTTTTAGTTTTGTGTCTCGAATCTTGAATATTATTGAGGATTTGAGAAACCAATCCCTAATTTTGTGTTAAGTGTTTTATGCTTAAAAAAATAAAACTACTCATTGGTTTAAGTTTTTACACTAAAATCTGGAGATGGGTCGAATCTGAATCTACATTTTATTTTAAAATATCGAATCTGCATTTTGGCAAATTGCTAGACATTTTAATTATTTACAATTAAATCACAAAATTTAGCCCTTTATTGTAAATTAAGATTATTTTTAGGGGTGTGCGAAGTTTCGAAAACTTGAACATTGCTTTGATTATTTGTTCACTTCTACTTCAATTCAAGAGTAAAATTCTGAATTCGACAACTACGAAGCTTTGCCAAAAAAATACTTGAATTTATAAACACATGTATGTTTATTATTTTAAATTATTTTAAATTATTTTTTGTTATATCCATCACAAATTATTGTTAGTGTAAAACAATTCTGAACTAATTATATTTGTAATACAACATTTTGTATATCATATTTAAAGCCTAAATTAAGTAAATTTACACAGTTATAGAAAATATAATAATTATAACCAACATTTAACTTTTTTCTAAATATTCAAATTACGATTCAGCTTTGTGAATATTTGATATTATTCAAGTCACCTTCTCTTCGAATTGAAGTAGTGGACTTTGTACATTCCTAGTTTTTTTCTATCATATTTTGAAGTATTATCAACCCCAAACAACACTCAGATAATACTTGTTCAAATCCAGTCTCACATATGTCAAATCTATCAAAATTAGAGTGTATTATTATTATTATTATCACGGCATCTTACTACCCTTTCGGGTTATGCACACAAAATTAGAGTGACTTTTAGTTATCTTAAAATGTTGTTAAAATTAGCTAGCTCCTAAAAATTAGCAATCAAACAAAGAGATCAGGACCTAATGCTATCAACTTTAATCATCATTGAGGGATTACAATTTATTTTAATAAGAATGCAAATAAAAAATACTAATTCAAGAATTTATATGTTTTGTAATTATTTCCTATTTTACCTACTTTTGAGTACTTGTGATATACTTTGGATATAATATTTTATAAAATTAGCTTCTTAAAATTTGAAATAAAAAACACGACACTAATTATCAAATATGATATCATTCAAACTTGTTGAATTATCGATGTATTTGATTGCTGAGAACCCATTCGATTTAAAAGAAATTCTTGTGATATGTTCATTCACATTTTATTACACTTCACTGTGTTTGATTACTTTTACAATTACTTCAATACTTTATTTTTAAAAATCAACAACTTATATTCAAAATCCATTTATAATCAAATAATGAATTATCAAATAGTTATTTAATTCTTGAAACTCGATAGTGCTTACTAAGTGATAAGAATATCTGAATCAATTTTAGACAAACATTTGATATATGAGGGCAATCCAGAAAATAACTTCTGATCTAGTGCTGTATGTGAAGAAGTGGGAATAATGTTCTCGCATTTGCACAGCAGGGTAGAGTAATTTGGTACACCTACAGCATTGGTAGAGTGAAGTTCGTCACTGTTATTCACACAACTGCCATTCAAAATGTGTGCTGCAATTGACAATTCCGCCAGCTGTGAGGTGAGCTCACTGATAAGATTTCTCTTAGCTAAAAACTGTAAAGCAGTTGAAATCCATCGTCACCTTAGTGAAGTTTATGAGGAGAACGTCATGAGTAAGGGTGATGTTAAACACTGGTGCAATATGCTCAAAAATGGGTGGACCAAATCCATGATGAGAGGAGTGGCTGGTCGACAGTGGTGAATGATGAACTGGTTCAGAGGATTAATGAAACCGTTCGAGAGAATCTCTGATTCACCATTCCATAGCTTTCTTGTGCATTCCCGCAGACTTCTCGCACAGTTCTTAATGAAATGATAAGCGAATGCTAGGCTCCCAGAAGTTTTGTGCCCGGTGGATATGTAAACTGTTTTTGGAACAATATAAGACACAAAGGATCGGGTTAGCTTTCACCTTCCTTGAGCATTACAACAGAGAAAGGGGTGCTTTTCTGAATCAAATTGTTATGAGTGATGAGACTTGGGTCTCATAGGTAAACGTAGAGGCAAAAGATCTCTCATTGGAGTGGGGCATTACTCACTCGCCAAGAAAATTAAAGAAATGCCGGCAATTTTTCTGTGCCAGGAAACTCGTGGCAACTGTCTTTTGAAACAGAAGAGGATTATTGTTAATGGATTTCATAGAATTGAGCACCACAATCAATGCAGAAGTTTATTGTCAGACACTAGACAAGTTAAGGAAGGCCATTCAGAACAAACATCACAGCATGTTTGAGCTCTGGGGTGGTTTTCTTTAACGTTAACGCCTGCCCACATACTGCCACGCATATTCAAACCTTCTTCAAACATTCAATTGGACATTGCTTGTCAAACACTACAAGTGTCTCAACTTGGTTGGTGACTATGTCAAAAAATAGCGCAAAATTGTTGCTATAAGTTGTGTATATAATAAATCTAAAACAAAATTATATTTTTTCATTTAGCCGAGTAATAAGAATAAAGATGCTTGTTTTTAATTGCTAATTTCTGGCGAGTAAATGTAAGTAGGATACGTCAGGACGCTGACTCAAATTTTTTTAGCCTGTGAAATATGTTCCTGCAATTTGCTGTATTTATTTCGATTTTATTTAAATATTTAGTTTTGATTTTAGTGTTTGAGTATGTCTACCAAATATTTAAAATATTAAATTTTTTAGTTTTGATTGCCAGTGTTTGAAATCTGTTAGTGTGTTTATTAAATATTTACAAGGTTGTTACATGAGATGAAAGTTTTGGAAACAAGCATGCATTCTAATGGTAGAGTCTAAATTTTTCTTTGAGGGGGAGAGGTAGGATGTCAGTTACATTAGATTTTACATACCATAACAATAATTATTATTTGACAACTAATTTTTAATAGATAAAATGATAAGAATAGTAGGAAAATAATAGAGCATAGATAAAAGTAAAAACATAAACACAAATTTACACACTTCATTAATTCGATGCTATTATTGAATCTTCCTCAGGAAGAAGTAGCATTAGCAGTAGCAGTAGCAGTAGTAAATAGGATGTTTTCTTCAGAGATGCCAACTTTATTTGCAAGGATGAAAACTTCTTTGGTGGAGTTAAAATTCTCTGGAGGTTTCTCTATTATCCTGTGGATGGTAAGTGGTTCTAGTTTAGCCTCGAGGTTGAAATTAACGAATATTATAGAATCAAAATATTAAAGTGTGTGTATAAAAATGTGTTAGTGTTTTTACCTTTATTTGTGCTATACTATTTTATAATTTTATTTATTAAAAAATTGTCAGTGTGCTTTATTTCATACATATTATTTAATATCTAAAAAAATATTTTTTGATTGTTTTTACAAACCTGCAAAGGAAAATGAAACCAATAGAAAAAAAGAATTGTTAAAATCGGATAAAACAGTGAACGGGTCACTGAAGTGAACCAGACATGATGTTCATCTAAAAGAATGATTTTGCCTAACAATAGTTTATATGGCTTTCACTAGATGCATCAGCGAATGTTAATATAATCCTTTAGGCAGAGTCCTCTTAGATATATATGTATTCCTAAGTTTTATATCCTACTTTCAATGTTTATTGTATCAAACCATTTGGAGCCCATGGTTCCTTTGTAGACGGGAGACCAGTGGTTTAGGTAGTTTCACTTCCTAACAAATCATCTTGTTCCAGGCCCAGTTTGGGACATTAAGTGACTTTTTCACTGCAGTCCGGGAAGAGGTATCTCCAGAACAGTTCCCCACACTTTCTGGGGACTTCTTCACATATGCAGACCGGGATGATCACTATTGGAGTGGGTACTACACCTCACGGCCATTTTACAAGCGACTTGACCGCGTCCTGATGGGATACCTGAGGTATGTGTGGGATCTAACATGCACACAATAAACTTTTGAAGAAATAAATAAAATTAATTGGATGTTTTTGTCTCACAGAGTAAAATGTAAAAGGTATCTTATTTTAATCAGAGTTCCAAATTATTGGTCATCGTTGATTATTGCACAACCAGTTAAGGTTAAGACAATTTGATAATCTGTATTAGCCCTGCAGGTATAGGTTACTTAACACTGTTAAGTATATTTCCTTAAGTAAAAAATTGTCTTCTAACAAGGGGTTGGAAGAGGTAGGGCAGGGCTGCCGCCAAAGTATTTTATAAGTTATAATCTTGGCACGAAAATTCCTATAAAGTTTTAATTATTTTTCTATATATAAAAATTCATATAAAAAACTTAATTTTTTCTTAAATATGCATATTGTGTATTAAAAAACAAAAACTTACATTTTGTAAAATCTGGGCTAAATTTAAACTAACCTCAATCCTGTACTGACCCCATAAATGAAAGAATATTGCATAACAAAAACACTGATTGGATTTTCAAAGGTTGGCTATGCAGTTATTTTAGATGAAAAGCAGTAGGTGACCTGGCGGTCTAGGGGTAAGGTGCCAGACTTCTGTGCTGGGGGTTCAGGGTTCAATCCCCGGTCTCGGCACAGATTTATTTGATTGCCAAACCTCTCCTTCACCTTTGACAAGATGTGTATTAATCACAACTTGTGAATGTGTGAAATACCAGGCTTCCACCATGGTTTGGTTCCCGTGTTAAACTGTAGGTCCTCCATTTCATATCACAATCACCCTATCATTACACATTAGTTTAAGTGCGTATAACTCGAAACAGGTAGTAATATGTGCTGCTACTACTACTACTACTACTACTACTACTACTACTACTACTACTACTACTACTACTATTACTACTACAATAACAATAACAAATGAAAACCTAGTTTATTAAACACACACAAATAAAAGGTTAAAACTAAAGTATACATTATGTTCACAAAAAATAACTTGCTTTATAAAACGATATATCTTATTTTACCATTTCTTATGTCTTCCCACCTTTCTTTGAAATTCATCCGTCGGCTTGAACTAGGTCAGGTGTTTTCTGCAAGAACATTGCAACAGAGCATTCAGCACTGATAATTCTAGTGAAGACCTATGAACAGTTTTTACCATAGTCAACTTGCCAAAAACTCTTTCCACTCTTGCATTACTGAACTGCCTTTGCAATTTTGAACAATGTTGAAAAACATGTTTTTCCACTCTCATGTTGTGACACCTTAAACCAATACTGTCAGAACTGATAATGTTCTATTAGTTAGGTAGATCCCGAAGAGTACAGGTAAATAACCCTGCATTAATACTTAATCTATTACTATCATGAATAACATTTGGAAACTGAATTTAAAAAATCATAACATTCTTTAAAACTTCATCATCAAGAGGTAAGAGATGATATCATTCTATTGTTCCCACCTCATAAAATCTTTGGATATGATGAAAGAAATAATTGTTCTCAATAATTTTAATGCTTGCTTCTGTAAGGTTGTGTGTTTTATGGCCTAGGAAAAGCTATGAATCTTTGTATTGATTTTCTCGTTTATAATCACGGAAAAATATATAGCAATTTTGAAGCACAATGTATAGAACAAAGCTTGCTATGAATTTGCATAGAAGTGAACACATTTCTGAATAAAGTTTAATGTTTATGAATATATGTTCTTTCCTCTGAAATACCACATTAAATTTAATGAATTGTGGTAAAACTGCTTTAATAAAATAGAGATACAATTTTGCGTTGTCAGAATTTATGGTGTCTTTAATAGGTTGGACTTACTCTAGGCTTCTTTCTCTCTTATTAAGTCTAGATATGAAATAATCAGTCATTGCAGGCGAATTCTCCAGAAGATGTTCAACACACTGTAACATGGCCAACTATCTTGTAAAACATGGCCGCAAGATCTTGTGGCTCTCAACTCCAAGCATATTTTGAATTTCCTTAAATTCATCCTTTTGTTTTCCAGATGTTTTGAAAAACGTGGAAACATCTCCTGTAAGTTGTTCACATACTTCAGATAATTCATAACAGCTATGTGAGTTACATGGCAAGTCCAATTAAGGAACCACAAATTTCCTTGTTTTTTGTGACTCTGGATAAAACAGAATTAAACTTTCCCACCATAGCCTTTATTCCATAATATGACATATTCAAGCAATTGTTTTTTTAGCACTAGGTCTTACAACCCACTTGGGCGATAGGAAGTACAGGAACAACTACAAGAATGGAATGAGTTAGTGAAAGAGTAAAGAGTGTGGAATGAAATTTAGCACTTCAACGTGTGAAGTGATGGTAATGACAAGGAAAAGGATAAGGCCTAGTAAAGCTATAAAGTTGGATTTAGTAGAGCTAATAAAAGTACAGAACATATAATACCTTGGAGGTGTGATTGAGGCAAAAGGTATGGAAATAGAAAGGATGTTATGGGAAGAGAACCACAGAGAGAATTTTTCTATAGGTTTGTAAGAGACCTGCCATGGAGAAGAGAAGTGCCCTTAAAGTGTAAGTAAATGTTGTACAGGATGTAATTTGTACTCATTGTCACATATGCAGCCATGGACATTGAATGTAAGAGAGACTAGAAAAGTTGAGTCCATGGAAATGAAATTTGTTAGGAGCATGTTAGCTGTCACGAGGAGAAACAAGATTAGGAATGAAGTTATCTGGGAAAGAATGGGAGTACATGAGATATTAGAGAAAGCAAGACTGATATGGTTTGGGCATGTAATCATAATCATCATCGTCATCTGTTTCTATCCTGTGGCCGGGTCAGTTTAGTAAAATGCCTCCATCTTCATCCTTCCACCATTCTTCCCCTCTCCCTTGAATACGTTCTGTTATCTGCTCCTCCCATCTATTTCTTAGGATCTCTTGCGGTCTTTTTCCATCCTCTATACATAGATCCTACCTAGTGAGTTTCCCTTAGCCTCTCATACTAAATCCTGATCTTAATACCATATGGTATACCTCGAGATCTGAATAACCTGGTTGGGTCCAACCCCAGCGAAAACCGAGTCGGGTGCAGATGAGAAAGAGGAGACTGGTCAGGGTCAAAACCATCAAGCATGGAACAAGGTCTGGCCAGTTGGCTCCCATCTGGGTGGGCTGGGACTGAGAGGGTTGGTAATGATGAGTTAAGTCATCATTAGCACCCATAGCCTTGTTTAGAGAAAGTTTTCACCACCAAGAGAAGATCTACCTGAGGACCTATGAGTGGCAACCCCATTACTCAGGTGTAGGCCACAACAGGCTTAGTAAGCCGGTGGCCGAAACAAACAAAGATACTTGAGAAAACTAAGTTACATGCCGGATGGGCATGTAATGAGGATGGAAAAAAAGAGGGTACCAAAGAAAAGGTTGGAAATGAAGTATATAAGATAAATACCGCAAGAGAGGCCAAGAAAGAGATGGGAGGAGCAGATAACAGAAAGTGTGCCAGTGAGAGGAAACGAATGAAAGAAATTAAAGGAGGAAGAATGTAGGAAGGATAGAGGAAGTTGGAGGTATTTTAATAAACTGACCCAGCCACGGGTTGAAAACAGTTGATGATGATGATTTTTGAAGATGTTAATAACCCATTGCGATTAATTAAAATAGATGTAGCATATTCTGTTGTGTTAAAGACCGCATCCAAAGCTATGATTGGTTTTGGAGCCAATACTGCTTGCAAAGGATTAATTAAAATAGATGTAGCATATCCTGTTGTGTTAAAGACCGCATCCAAAGTTATGATTGGTTTTGGAGCCAATACTGCTTGCAAAGGATTAATTAAAATAGATGTAGCATATCCTGTTGTGTTAAAGACCACATCCAAAGCTATGATTGGTTTTGGAGCCAATACTGCTTGCAAAGGTCGCTTTCTTTCAAACAAGAATTCAAGGAGTATTTGCCTTCACTTTATGGTAAACTCATATCTAAATATCTTTAAAATCAAAGATTGTCAAAGGTGCTCCTAACCTCTCTCCAGATGTAATGAATGACAAGTGACAAATGAGTTTCTAACCTCACTGTAGCCCTCGAAGAATTTGTTTCTAAATATCTCATGGCACCATCGGTGGTCACCACTGTCAAAAGAGACTAATTGCATATGTGTGCAACGCCATCTGTTAAAAAGGCATTGCTTAAGTTTGACTGTGTGACATAAAATCTTAATGCTTTACTCATGAGTGATCTAGCTGATGCAAATATGATGTTGGTGATGTTCTTTCATAAGATTCTGGTAATGTTTCATGGAAATGCCACAGTCGAAAGAGTATTTTCAATAACTCTTGATTCAAGCAGCAAGAAACGCTTAATCAAAAGGGCTAGAAGCCTACAAGATTAAGAAAAATGAAGCTGATAAAAAACTTCATGCAAAGAAACTAGCTTCTCAGGAACTAAAGCTTCTCCAAGATACAAAAAGAAGACTTGTGTAACAATGGGATGAAGAAGTTGCCACATTGGATGACAAAATAATCAATCTTGGAAAAAAAAAAAATTTAAGTGGACTGGTCATTATGACAAAGTGTTATTAAAATTATGTATTCTAATCAAAACTGTTAAAATGGTTAATTCGGTGTTTTATTGCTTGTGTTTTTCTGTAATTCATTTCTACTTTCTTACCTTTCTTTTACATTTGATTGAAAACTATGTTTATCAATATTCTTTATTCTTATTTAATATTGTTTTGATGATATAATTTTGTTTGTTTGTTTCTATATATTAGCAAATTTTAAGAATGATGTCATATTTAATTTATTTAATTTACATTCTAGGTATTTTCCCTTGAACAATTAAAAGTTTGTTTTTCACCTCAACTGGTTTTCTTGGTAAGGGATATTAAAAAAAAAAAGATATGTAGAATTTTACTTTCTGAACATATTCATTCTTATTTATATAAAAAAAAGTCAAGAAAAGGTCAATAAACCCCGAACACTAAAAAATTTGTAGACACCCTACTATTGTGTTTACTCTCTTTCATATGTTTCTATCCGATTTTCATTCACCTTCCTTCAAGTATAACAAAATTCACACTAAAAAGAAAAGAGGTTTTCCTTAAAGAGTTATATTATAACTATGATACTTCTGGGTGACAACATATCCAGGATATGGTTAATAACACTATTATAACCTTGTGGGTTCCAGGAGCGCTGAGATTGTGTTTGGTCTCGCATGGAGTTCCCGACCTAGTTTTGCCTCCTGGCTTCTAGCTCCTGAGACTGGATTCACCAAGTTATTGAGTGATGCTCGCAGAAGCCTCAGTTTGTTTCAACACCATGATGGTGTCACCGGAACTGCGCGGGACTACGTTGTAGATGATTACGCTAAGAAGTAGGTCCAAACATGGAAACACTATACAATAATATAATGTAAGTGATAGGAAATGAAGAAAACCTGAAAAGATAGTTTGGCTAGGTCTTTTTAGAAAACAATAAAAACACAATTTTCTTCATCAACACTTCAATCTTATGATTACGTCTACAGCTACTAGGGATTTGTGAGTACTCATCTTTTGAGATCGTCGTTAAGCTCGAGACCGAGCTCAAAAGTTTTGTAGGGTTGTCATTTTCGAGTTTCTACTTGATGTACTTTATAATAAGTTTTTAAAACGTAATAGTAAGCATACTCTATTTAATTGAGATAATATCAATATTCCCACTTATAAATCATTCGGTTGCTTAACAAATTGTTAAAAATTAATTTCACTTTGCACATTAATAACGTAATATAGCTTTAAAACCATTGTAGACCGGTAAATTTATTCCATATTTTTGTCCATTTTGAATTATACTTGATTGAAGTTGTTTGCTTGTATTGCCATGACAAAGCAATGAAAATAAAAATAACTAAGAAGATTACTAGATAATTGAATGATTATTTTATTATTTTTACCAGGTCTCTTTCTAAAATAATAATTTATGTTAAATTAAATATCCAGAATATATTATTATACTAGATGTTTTCAAACTTAAGATATTTAAAACTCGTATTAATTAATATGTTTAGCTATAAAACTAGCACTAGTTTAGTAACTATTTAGCTATAGAATTATGTTAGTTAACCTGTTTGAAATCAATGTTGATCTTATTTTTTGCATACATATTTTACCAAACCTATTTATATTAAAACAAGCATTTACTATTTCATATTGTTTGCTAGAAATATTGTTTTGGTCATATTATTTTTAGTTTTAAAGTCTCAGAATCAACTTTTATAAGGATTAAAAGTTGAATTGAAGTAAATTTATCAATAAAATAATGTCTAACAAGAGCCCGTACAACGGGCATGTGCAACTGCGTATAAAGTAATGGAAATGTAACAGAAGACATCATAATGTACGATTACACTAAGGAATAATAAACAAAATATGAAACACCTATAAATTTCTTTGTTTATGATTCTTACATTTTCTTATTGGGTAAATTAATTTACTGAAGCATATTTTGGGGAAATATTAGCTTATTAAAACATCAATTTTATTAACTTTTTATCAAGAAAGTGTAGAAATGCTCTACAATGATGTAAAGTGATAGTGAAGGAAACCAACCTGAAAGGATAGTTAGGTTGGACCTAGATATAAACAAACAACTTCTCTATTTTCTTTATACACTTTTACACTTTCCACTTCTTCAAATTTCCACAGTTGCACATTGTTTTGAATTTTTGGAAATATTTATTTTTCATATAAAAAGACATTAATGAAAAAGTAATATTCCTGAAAATTCAAACAAATGTGCAACTGTAGTAGTTTTGAAGAAGTGGGAAGTGTAAAAGTTTAAGAAGATATGAAGAGAGAAGTGTGTTTGTTCCTATCTAGACCTAACCTAACTATCCTTTCAGGTTGGCTTCCTCCAATATCACTTACTTTACATCATTGTACAGTGTTTCTACACTGTCTTGTTATATATTTCCAAGCCATCATGCAATTATCAATTAATTTCTTTATTAGATTTTTATTTGAGTGTTGTTTTTATTTTTAAATTGTGTTTTATAAGTGTTATTTTTAATTTAAAAACCAATATTTCCATCGATTAACTTTTTTTTCAAAAGTATTTACTCTTTATAAAAATGAATGTCATTCATATTTTAAGAACATGTGTTTTAATATACTTTAACATTTTAAAATTATTAATATACTCGAACTTGGAAGCTTTCAGAAATGCTCGACTCAAATGGAAAAACCCAAGCTCGCAGACCCCTAACAGTTACCGTACTAATCATTTTTACATTTTCAGAGTTATTCCTTTTTCATATTAAGAGATACAGCAAAACAAAATAAATTATTATTTACATATTTAAAAAAGATAATAGAACACATGAGAGAAATAGAGATAGTGTGAGGGAAAGAATTAGGGCTCACATGAAAAAGAAACAGATGTGTGTGAAAGAGGAACACACATGAGAGATATAAAGAATTGCGCGGTTGAGAGACATGCACTCGAGTTATAGAAAGAGAATGAAAGAAAGAAAGTATGCATTAGAGAAAGAGAAAGTATGCGAGTGTGAGCGGAAGAAAGAAACAGTGAAGTAGTGAGAGATGGCCAGAAAGATTAAGAAACAAACAGCTATGTTTCAGAGCTAGAGTTTATTCGCCTTAGGAGTGGGGGTAATTGACAGCTAGCAGAAGATATAAAAACTGTTGAAATAAAAATAAAATATTTGTTGTGAAAGTTTTGATTTACAAAAGTGACAAAAAATCAATATATGTTCTAGCAGATCATAACTCATATGTTTTGGTGAATGTATACATGATAGTAGATCTGGTAGATTTTGCAAGCTGTCATTTACCTACAGCCTTGCCATAGATGGATATAGCTGTGGATTCTGAATGGATGTCAAAACTAAATCTATACGACTTTACTTATCATTTAATCTTAATTAATCTTAGAACTGGCTCAAGAGATGCTGATAATGACACATTCAATTGTGCCGATTCTTAAAACCAATCTTTTGAACTGTGTATTCACATATCAGGTACTGGTAACTCATCACTGTTAAGCTTCTAGCAAACAGCTTTATCCTTTTTTTGTAGCTAAAAAGGGAGAGATGGGTGGCTGTTGGTGTACTCTAAGTAATGGGTTACTTCTTTCAATAACAAGGGTGTGGTAAAGGAGCAGAGGGGGATAGTGTTGAGAATATAAAGGTCATTTAGTGAGACAACATGTTTGATTGAGAGAGAAGTAAGGCAGCGGCATTGAGAACAGCCATGGGCAAAACTTCTCCTTTAGTGTAGCAAGAGTAATATACTACTGCTTCACCGCCGAACCTGTTCCTTTTTCCTGCTTCTTTTTGTCACAATCACTATATTATTTGAACTCGCTTTCAGCCTAGTAGTGCTTATCCCATTTCTTGCTTGTATCAGCACAATTCTTTGGGCGAACTTCTGTGTATTGAAGTGAAAAAAGAATCCAGTTGTATACTTGAGTAAACATAGATTAAGTATTTTTGTTTTCACTCCACCATCTGGAAAACCTCTAAATGATTCCAACTTAAAAAAAAAGTTGGCTATTTCCTAAACTAGCTTTATCTAACTTTAACTAGGACATGTTCAGGATTAGGTTAACCCATTCCTTGGTGCGGGCGTTGAACGTCTTTGTTTGGCCGAACATTTCCTGGCGCAGGTGCGAATCAACGTTTCATTGCAATAAGTTATTTTAATGCCATCTATTAATGAACTATTGTACTTTTAGCCAATCTGAGTACTTCAAATTGGAGCTAATAGATGGGGCTACGAGTTAAATACTATGACCATGAACTAAGCATTAAATGATAGAACAAGTGACTAGCAAAAATATGTTTCAGATAAGAGTATATGAGTAGAAAAATGGCTGACAGTATTGTGTAGATCGCTGTGCTAAACAAGCACAAGGGATTGGATTAAGCTAGTTTTTAATAATCTGATGGAAATATGGATTTGCCCTTTCACATTGATAAATTAATGGCCGGAGACTGGATGTTGTACCTGCCCTAGTCTTAAGATAGATTATTAGGCATATGAAGCTACGATAAGCCTGGCAAACCAGTAATAGAAAATATATGGCTTGAATAAAAGACTGACACATCCTATAAGCTAGAAACATTAATGGATGAAGTTTTTAATAATTGACAATAAAATCTACCTGCCTGAATGTGCATGTACATGTGCACTACTTACTTGCTGTACATTTTTTGTATTATTTTTCTTCTTTCTTGCCCTTCACTTCTCTGGGGCTTTATTGCTCTGTCCAGAGCAAGGTTGTTTAATTTTCGGCAAGTTTGATATTTTAGTTTGACAGTATAGATAGTTTTTGGAAACTTTAACTGGGTTTCAATAGCAACACAAGAATTAAAAAAAAATCCCAAAGGTATAAGGTTCAAAGCTGTTAAAATATTGGATCACTTAACACAGATTGACTCATTTAGGGAGGGATATGAATTCAAAACAAAAATAAACACATTTATTTAGGAATCAAATAGCCAAAGTTATTATTTATGCTTTTAGTGAAGATTACTCCATCTAGATATCATATTCAGAAAATTGAAAAATGACAGCTGGACATAGGACTTGAACCTGGAACTTTTGGCTTAGTACGCCCAAGCTCTAACCATTGAGCTACCCAGGAATCGTCCCGTGCCCAGGGTCATTCTTCACTCGTATTTTAAGGCAAAGTCTATGATGGACGTGCGGATTCTTAAATATGCAATCCTTTACAATTATAATAATTGTACAAGTGGCAGCAATAATCCAACTACCGAGTCGAAGGTGGCTGCGTTATCTGATAGCTCGTGATCTTAATAAAATCACACATTTGTAGCCGACGATATCTGCACGTCCATCATAGACACTTTCTTAAAATATGAGTGAAGAATGATCCTGGGCACGAGACGATTCCTGGATAGCTCAGTGGTTATAGCATTGCCATACTAAGCCAAAGGTCCCGGGTTCGATTCGGGTATCCAGGTGTCATTTTTCAATATTCTGAATATGACATTGGGGTACGATGTCAGACTTCTGTGTTGGCGGCCGGGGTTCAATCCTCGGTCCCGGCACAGATTTATCTGATTACCAAACCCTTCCTTCACCTCTGACAAGACATCTTGTGAATGTGAGGAATGCCAGGTCTCCACCATGGTTCGGATTCCACGTTAAACTGTAGGTTCTTCATTTCATCTCACAATCACCATAGCATTACACATTAGCGTAAGTGCGTATAACCCGAACGGGTAGTAAGACGCGGTGCTAATAATAATAATAATAATAACAATAATAATGAATATTACTTTTTTTAGGTCAAGTATTAATATTATTTTATGATATGACATTTTTAATAAGACTAAAATCAGGGTGAAAAGAGTTCACATTTTGTGTCTGTGATTTTGGTGAACTAACGTTGGAATAATGATATGAAGGTGAGCTTGGCTCCAACTTGTGAACAAGGTTATAGACCTTTGTAAACTCTTAACACATGTAATATATAGTTTGGTATGGATTCCAGGTTACACGATGCTATCAGAGGCTCTCAGCACATCATTCAGCAGAGTGTGTATGCTCTACTGACCAGGAACATGGTGAGTGATACTAATATTTACACATAGAGGTATCCAATCTTTTTTAAGTTTCCTTATTCCATGGCACTTACTGATATAAAAGCCTCCGATTAACTGCTTTTAAATTATTCTTGTGTGATCACTTCAAATTAAAAATTTATTGTTATAATCAAATCTACTGACAAATATAAACATTTGTATAACATTCTCCCATAATTCACACACACTATTAGCACCTTTGACATTCTAAATAGAGTGACCTCTTCACAGGACCTGCCAGATTCAGAATTCACTTACTTTGACCTTGATGATGTCAGGAAACATCACTATAGCATCCCTGAGAAGACAGTGCTGGCATTTGGGGCAGATATGGAAGCTCACACAGTGGTGTTGTTCAACTCACTCACCTGGCAGCGCAAGGAACTAGTCACCGTGCGCGTCTCCACACCGTATGTCAAGGTACCATATTCACAATACATAATCTCACTTACTTGTCAGTGCAAGGTGCTAGCCACCGTGTGTTCAGTCTCTAAACTGTATATAATTATATTTAATATTATAAAATAACTTTGGAATATTTTGTTAAGCTTATTTTCATTTTATATAGTTCTTTGTGTTAGTTTTATTATATTTAGAAGAAGGTATATGAAAGGTGGATAGTAATATATAAAAGGGGACGATCACTATATGGCTTTTACAATAAAAAGAAGAACACAGCTCACACTTTACATTGCTGCCATTGGACAAAGAGGTAATGGTTGCCTCTTAAAGAAAATTGATCATCACCATCCAATCCCCCAATCTAAGTTTTTGTCTTTTTCAAGAAAAACATGTAAATCATCAGTATCATTTTTAGGAATACAAGATCTTAGATACAATTTTCGTTCATAATGTATATTTGTTTTCGTACGTCCACAGCTAGATAACCTTTTCTATGTCAAGAATGCACGAGAGTGTTTCAATAGCTTGAATGACTTTTACTTGACCGTCTTCTTTTAATTATAAATTCGCCATACTTTACAGCATCACTTCGTATAGTTTCTCTGCGTTTTCTTTATTTGCATTTTTTCTTTTCTAACCTCAAATGGTTTTCTTTATTGGCAAACTTTTTGTTTTTAGTCGTAGTACCCAAAACAAAATTATCTGATTTTACTTAAAAACCTTTTTCTAAAGATATTTTGTGATACTCATACGCTATATTAAAAATAAAGCTCTACATTAAATATTCACAAAGCATAACTGTATTAAAGTATTTATTTGAAATTTATGATCAAATAAACTGTTGCACTATTATAAAGAAATTACTTGGTAGCCCTAACCTAATTGTGAAGTAAACCCAGGACTAAATTTCATTAAAATAAATCTTATGTTTTAATATAAACCTGGGATATATAAAAAAACGTCTGGTCTTTTGCTGCATGTTTATTATCTTTTATCATCTCCATGGTTTTTCACTTTTTAAGCATGTCTTGGAGTTGAGAAATATTATTTTGAACATGGTTCTTGAGCCAAGTTTTGGCAAGATCAGTTTTGTTATGTAACTAAATCTATAATACTTTATAATTAACTTTTTTCAACTAAACGTAGTTAAAAGATGCATGTAATTAAAATTATATTAAAACCATGGTGTTGAGAAGTAGAAAAGCATACTTTAGCAGCCATTGCGTATTATTTCAACAAAAATCACATTGAAAACCATTCAAACAACTACACTGTTACAAGACATACAAAATGGCTGAAATATCTTCATTTTACTCACACAAATTTTGCATGAAGTCCACTCTATTGGAATTAAAATGGACTACTACTTATTCCATGGTGTTGAGATAAATTTTTGAAGACATAGATTATATATTTTTTATAGTCTTAAAATAAATACAAAAATACAATTTATTTATGTAATTATCACGCTTTTTCTATTGGTGTGGCTCCATGTTTTTATAATAGATTTTTTTCAAAGTTTACTATAATTTTAAACAAAAGTTTTCCAAAAGGATGGAGTTGGGACAAACCATGGAGTTGAGAAAGCAGATAATTTTTTATTCTTTAATTAATCTTGTTGATTATGAATTGTCAATAACACATGTTTAACATGTTTATTATAAACATTAATGTTTAATCAACTAGGTATAAAATTTAAATGTGATAATATAAACATTTATTATTACTAATTGACAGTGGCGGCTCTTGACTTTTTTCCATGAGAAGGCAAAAATTGAAAATAAATAATTAATAAAATTATAAACTCACCTCTTATTTATTATATTTTGCAATGGAAGTCCATCCTCCTTTCTTTGATATTTGGGAAATCCTCAATAACTTTGTGGTCAAAATCAAGGTGACAACCTTAAGAGTCCAGGAAGCGAGCTTAAATAACAGCCAAGAAGTCACAAGAGAAAATAGTTTGTATTTTTTGTATTATAACTTTGGATAATTATCATAGAGATGATGTTACATCATATAGTATACAAACATAGCTAAATTGAACCAATTTGATGTCTGGCGTAAAAGGTAATATTTCAGACGTTATTAAAAAAATATCTGCAACCAATTTACAATAAATACATAGCCTAGGAAAAACCATTGAGGGTTAAGCTTCTAAGTCCCAGATTCTATATCTAGTTCATTTCTTCAAATACCAATAACAGCTAAGTAACCCATACCTATAAGGTAGAAGACCTTGAATTAAAGGTATGTAATAAATAACTATCTTCAACAATTCACAAGAATGTTTCACTACAAGTGAATTTAAAATTTAATTGCATACAATCTCTTTTTTCTTTTTATATATTAAGGTGGTAAGCATCGACCCATAGTTATCAACTATAAATATCAAAATGAATGCGGTAATAGCCTATACCCCTAATAAAGTAGGATATTTAAATTTAATAATAATTATATAATCATAAACACCGTGAAAGCAAACTTAGAGTTGCATTGAATGAAAATTTAATTTACTCTAGATAATACTAGACATAAAGCATATTACATAATAACAAGATAAAATAATTTAATATAAAAGCATATATATACATATATTTATTTATTTCAACAAAGTGCCGTTAAAACATATGTATCAAGAAAACGATGTTAGAAAAATTTAATTTAGATGCGTGTGTATATATAAACCTTTCAAGAATATACAAGTTATTGTACCAATGCCCTAGAAACT
This sequence comes from Timema shepardi, assembly GCA_902151425.1. Classification (NCBI taxonomy): domain Eukaryota; kingdom Metazoa; phylum Arthropoda; class Insecta; order Phasmatodea; family Timematidae; genus Timema; species Timema shepardi. Next base: position 105,237 of record CABFVX010002100.1, on the reverse strand, counting down.
TGCCAAAAATTACTGAAGTTAATGAACAGTGCAAATAAATAACGGCAAGAGCGCGCCTAAAACATAATAAATCCTAATCCAAATTATGGTTCCTGAGAACTTAATCATTATTAATCCGTGGAATATCCACGTTTTAACCCCCCCCCCCCCCCCCCCC
>CABFVX010002100.1:41973-100159 GCA_902151425.1 Timema shepardi | reverse complement strand
GGGGGGGGGGGTTGTCAAGCTTATATAATTATTATACTACAGTGGTTAACGGGCAACGTCGTGCGGGACTGCTAGTTTATTTATAAGAAAACATTTTAAAATCTAAAATTGCTTATTTTGAAATCATTAAAGAAAGCCTTAGATTATTATAGGAATAAATTGAAATATACTTTGATAGTAACTGAAAAATTAATTACCATTCAGTTGAATGCTCCCAAGGAAAGGTAAACAAAAAATCTTTCAAAGAAATATGTTTGGATGTTATGTTTATGCAATATTTAAAAAAAAAATCCTTGTTCATCTGGCGTATAGGTTGATGCTTCGAGAGGATTATATGAGGGCCACACTCAAACACTTATTTTTGGGGGAGAAATGGGTTTTTGCCTGAGGGGCAATACTAGAGGATTCAAGCGTTCCCTTTCTAATGATCATAATTTTGGAGGGGGGAGATGGTTGAACTGCCTTAACCACCTTCCTTGCCTCCTGATATGGCCCTGGTATTTTAAATATGTATTTATTAGAGTTGGTTTGAATCCATTATTTTACAAATTTGAATATGAATCTCCAATTTACCTCCTAATCTCAAATCCGAATCCAAATCTTGGAAAATAACTAACACAAGAGGAAATATAGTACTAATATTTAGCACCGTGTCCTACTACCTATTCGGGTTATACGCTAAGAGGAAATATAAATTTAAAATAAAAATATAAAATAGGAATTAAATGTTTACTTTCTTTCTTATAATCCATTCATTATAACATTCATACGTTCAGAAGTGTTACCTGCTTTGGTGGCCACTTTGTCTAAGGCACTACTCTTGCAATAGACTAAACTGCAATGTTGAAGAGATTGGAGTTTGAATCTCGATTGGATGTACTGAGGGTGGTTTTTTTACCAAATGTGGGTACACGTCCTCTAAAACTGTCCTAATCCTTAAAATCATTAGCATAATTAGTTCTAGGGATGAGACCTTGAATCCTTAATAAGGATATTCAAATATTCGAGAAACTCTGATTTGAAACTCCAATCCATTATATATATATCAAGTGAAATTGGTTTTAGAGCTGTAATACTGCTTATTGGTATTTCAAAACCATTTATTTATTTTAGGATCAGCTTAACAACCAGACCCCAATAATTTAACGTTTAATTGAAAGTGTGAATATTAAAAATGAATCAATTATAAGAAAGAATTTTAATATCTAGTTTCTATTTTCTTTTTTATGTTCATAATTTTAGATTAGTAGTATTAGAGCTCTAAAACAAATTTCACTTGAAAAATTGAAAACTGTTTTTTAAGAATATGCGTCCCTAACTTGAATTTTTCTTGAATCTTCAAATCTCAAATATACTTAACGATTTGAGGTATTTGAGGTTTCTAGCCCTAGTATTTATTAATTGTTGATACCTTTACATTCCTGAGGAGTATGCTGTGACATGAATGGTGATGCCTGATAAGATTTATAAACATTAAAAGTAAAAATATTTCACAAAAATCAAAGTGGATTTTTTATCCTGACAGCCGAGTATAGGTTTAACTTAGCTTTAGAAATTCTTTGTTGAACCTCCTGGTATATTGTCATATATGGTTCTTTGGGTGTTTACGTCTGATGTAAGCTAAAGTAGAATCATTTTAATATCTTCCTCAAAGGTGTAGTAGTTAGTCTAGTTACGTACATGTCTGATATTCAATAAATCCACCTTAGTTATAAATGACACCTGGACACAGTAATTTAATCCAAGATCTTTGTCTTTACACGTCAATTCTCTACCATTGATCTTTCCAACGTTTGTCTCATGCTCAGGGTCACTCTTCACTCATGGCGCTTAAGCCAATGGTACTGGATTCAATTCCTATGTCTATGTGTCATTTTTCAACTAATTTAATTCAATTAGTATCATTTAACCTAACAAATAATAATGAAGTAACTGTTGATTTTCTTAAGTTGTTAATTAAGGTTCTGCGAGCTAATATTGTTTTATTCAAGCTAATCTTGAGTGAGCTTCTCAGAATACTTTTGAGTTTGAGTCCGAATCTTAGAAAATATTATATGTATGAAATTTGTTTAACTTTCCCAATGGGCTAGGATTTGTTTCCTTCATTTTTGATTATATTTACATTTAGTGGTATATTAATGGTCTGGGGTTTGGTCGTTAGGTTTTGCCTATTATTATATGGTCTTAACAACTAGTAACTATTATAATAGCTCTAAAATTGATTTAAACTATTATTTTTTTACTATTTGAACCTTTTTAAGCTGAGTCATTAGCATATTTATCTATCGAGTCAAGGGTCCTGGATTCGATTCTTGGAATGGCCGAAAAATTTATCACTGCTGAAATGTGGGCTTACCTTTTCACAGTGATGAATTAACATCCGGGGACTGTATGTTGTGTCTGTCCTTGTTTAAGTTAGATTATAAGGCCCATCAAGCTACGACAGGCCTAACAGGCCAGTATTGAAAAATATATGGCTTGAATTAAAAACGGACCCAGGCCACAGGCTGGAAACAGTAATGGCTGTAAAGTAGGACTTGAGTATTGAATCCTCAAATATCCTTATTTCTAAGATACAAAATCTTCGTTGGGAACAACTATAGAACCCACCTCGGTGGCGTAGTTGGCTAACGCGCTTGTCGTGTTGAGCTCGACTGCTGAGGACGAGGAGATCGAGGTTCGAATCTCGGTCGGGTGAACTAGTTTTTTTTTCCTAAATGGTTTTCCACTCTCCCTCCACGCAAATGCAGGCTCACTTCCTCTAACTCAACCTTCCCAATTCCTAATCCATTAGAGTAATCAGTACTTAAAGCGTATAACCCGAACGGGTAGTAAGACGCTGTGCTAAATATTATTATCATCATCATCATCATCATCATCATCATTATCATTATCATTATTATTATTATTATTATTATTATTATTATTATTATTATTATTATTATTATTATTATAACAACTATAGACCTTCACTCCAAGGAGCTTTTTCTTTGTCAATGCAGTTGAATATTCTCCAAGTAAAAGTGTTTAAGTATGACAGACATAAACCTAACTTTCTATAATTATGCTTTTTAAATAAGGATTAGTCTATCACAGTGGTCTTGGTGTAAAATGATAGCCTCGGGACCTGATGTTTGTGGGTTCAAACCCTGCCAGGGTCGACGAATTTATCGTGATTGATAAAATTCCATAGCACAACTTCCTTTAGAGGGGAAGTAAATCGGTCAGTCCCATGTCAATTGTGGCATGTAAAAGAACCCTGAAAGATATGTGAAAATAACTCTCCCGGCAAAAATTGGTAGGACCTTTCGCTCTCTCACAGAAATTCTTGTGCTGATATAATCATTTAGTTCAGAAAGTGCACATTAAATACCTTAAATAAAAAATTAAAATAAATAAATATGAATTGTTTAGTTTTGAAAGATTTTCATATAATGGATTTTTTAAAGAAAATTTACTGAAGACATACTGGAATTTCAAGTCCAGTAGACACCCTGGTAAAATGTGTGTGTGCTTGTGTATATCGTGATGTAACTGTCCAAGCATAGTCCTATAAATCATTAACTTTGGCCAACAAATTAGCAGTGTTAAAGGAAGTAGAAAGGGGACCTAAAAAGAAATCATAAATTGTAAAGTTCTTCAGAATTCCCCCTAACACTCTTTCAACATTTTTGAAAAACAAACAAAAAATGTTGAGCTTGGTTGCAAACCTAACTGTGGTTCTTTTCAATTACTTTTAAGATACTTATTTAATCTGAATTTTTGGATAGTTCAAATTTTTTCCTGGACCCTTCAAGTTCAACTTATCCAGGTTCCACTGTAATCTATAACCAAGCTCTGTGTTTAGGTGACGAACTCTGATGGTGACTTGGTCCCTAGTCAGACCAGTCCGGTGTTCCTGAGGTCAGGATCAGTGGCCGACTCCCACTATGATATTATGTTTATTGGGGAGGTTCCCCCACTAGGATTGGCCACCTACAGGATCCATGCAGTGCATCCTGGGGACAAGCACACGTGAGTTTATAATGTACCTCTCAAAGAGTATTTAAAGATTCAAGAGGGCCTAAACATTAGTTACCTGTTTGGTCTGAGAGCAGTTTGGATAATTGAGAATGCCAGATGCATGGTACCCAGTTACTCCTACCATGATAGAGTATAGAGTCACCAAGCAATGATCATCTTAATTGGTCCTTAGCAAGCCTGACTGACTTGGTGGTGACTTGGTCCAAAGCAAAAACCAACTAACTATGATGATTTGGTGCATCCAAAAGGTTTGAGTTCCTTCATCTGCTAAATATATGATAAAAATAAAAGTGGCCTCCATCAGATACTTGTTCCAGTAATACCTGACTAATTTCCTCTTTTTTTTAGGGGAAGCAGCACCTTCGCTAGCCTTAAAATGTTAAACATGCTGGCAGACATTCCTAAGATCGAGGGTTTCCAAAATATTGAGGTGATCCCAGATGGAAAGGAGTTCTCCATATCAAGTGACCAGATATCGGCAGTATTCACTGCTCAGGGGCTGCTTAAGGCTGTCACCCTGAAGAGCAGTGGTACCACTTTTCCCCTGCACGTTGACTTGGCAAGGTATGACAACATTAGCTATTTCAGATTCCTGCACATATTTTTAATTTCATTGTTGCGCTTTGGGTTATCTACTGCTTATACTAATTGGGGTGAATGGAAAGGACTCCTACCATTAATTATTTATCCAGCTGGGCATCTACTACACTGCACTGCAACCTCAGTCAGAAAGAGCAAGTGACACTACATTATATTAGGAGAAACCCCCTCCATATGATATAATCTTCATGTGAAAGTGGGATGAATCTATGTAGTGGGTATTTACCACGAGGGGGGGTACTCTGCACGGATCGCAATAATGTATTTGGGTAAATCCATGTGAAATCAACCAATGGTCTGGACCTTCACATCTCAGAACAAGATAATTTTTGGAACATTGGTACTATTTATTAAAAGGATGAAAAATATGAAATTTCCGTTTTTTTTTTGACATTCCGTTTATGAGTTAATGGTTTTCAAAGTTTTGGAATTCTCGTGATTTTGGTCATATTTTAAAATTTTCAAATGGCTCTATCTCAAAAACTATAAGACTTAGAGAGGTGGAATTTGTAACATTATCTTAAGTATTTTACAAGCTTTAATATGATATGAATCTTGACCATATTTAACAATTAAATTTTTTTTTCTAAAAAATAAAAGTTTTTGTTAAATCTTAAAATCGAATTTTTTTTTTTCTAAAAAATATATTTTATTTATACTCCTTTTGGGAAGAGAACATGTACCAAATTTGAAGATGGGATGATAATGGGATCACGTTGTAATAAATAATTAAATATAGCATTACCACAGCAAATTCATCCAGAATGAGATGTATTGCGTCAATACCCTGAGTATTTATGAACACCTGCAGTACCATAAACAAATTAAATTGGAAAATTGTTTCTACTCATTTAAGTTATTGCTCTTTTAAGTTAACCCTAAAAAGTTTCAAAAAATCAAAAATTTATTTTTAGGTTTTTTTAGTAGGGCTCATTAAAAAAATCAAAACTTTGAAAAATCTTATTTTGAGATTTAGTTTAGAACAAAATTTATTAATGATATTACATAAGCTACTGTAAAAGAAATTACTGCTCCTCAACAATGAATTTTTTTTATGTACCAAACCAGGAGTATTTAAAAGAAGAAAAAAACTTGGAAGAAAGATTCAACGATGTCATTGCAGTCACTGTTACACAAAAGTACCGTGTGTTCATACCCCAAAGCAAATATAAGGTTAAGACCAAATTTATTTCTGACAATGAAAGCTACAAACTGACTGTAGGAGAAATGACAAAGGCATCTGATATTCTGTTAAACAAGCAAGAACTTCTCTAACAATAGCCTCCAGCCTTGATGTATGTAGAACATTTTATAATATTTTAGTATAGATCTAATATATTACTTTGCAATTGAACTTTAAGTATTTTGATTTTTGTAAATATTGTTTTGAAACTAAACTTAAAATAAAAACTGCATATTGAACTTATTAACTACAAACCTCTATGTTAGTATGTTTTTTAGCACTTTTGGCATAGCATACCTCATTCTGGGTGAATTTGCCACGTACCGCTGTATGCAACTATTTATTACAACATGATCCCATTGTCATCCCATCTTCAAATTTGGTATATATGCTCCCAAAAGGTATATAAAAAGAATATATTTTTTACAAAAAAAAATTTAAAATTTTTATTTTGAGATAAAAAACATTATATATGTATATTTTTAATTTAAAAAAACACACTTAAATATGGCCAAGCTGCACGTCATATTAAAGCTTGTAAAATCCTGAAGAAAATGTTACAAATTACACCTCTCTAAGCCTTATAGTTTTTGAGATAGAGCCATTTGAAGATTTTAAAATGCGACCCAAATCATGCAAATTCCACAACTTTGAAAGCCAATAACTCAAAAAAGGAATGTTAAAAAAAATTGAAATTTCATATTTTTCGTCCTTTCAGTAGATAGAACCAATTTTCCAAAAATCAACAAAATTTGAAACATCAAGTTCCAGAATTATTTTTAATTGGTTGATTTCACATGGATTTACCCATCTACCCTGCTTTGCCCAGCCATCACTTTGAGGAGGGACCCACCCCAACACTTGTGTTTCCTCTATATAGTGATTGATAGTGAGGAGAGTAAATTGTAAATGTACCAGTACACAATTATTTCAGTTTGCAAAGTAGGGGGCTTTTGAAGCTCCCAGGTTAGTATTTCGGTCAGCCAATGGTGCACATGTCTGTTTGTCCCATCAAAAACGTATAATGTTGACTTAAACACTTCCAAATAAAAAATTATTTAGTATTAGTGGCAAAATTATTGGCCTAATTACTGTGGAACATAAATTTCCCAAGAATAACTTATAGAATTACTAGCACACTTTGTACTAAAATATATACTTGTCCAGCTTGTATCACTAGCACTGCATGTTCTAGAATATATACTTGTCCAGCTTGGATCACTATTGAAGCTGGTTCCAGAAGACATACTTGTCCAGTCGTATCACAAGGACAGTGTGTTTTAGAAGTTATACTTGTCAATCAATGATCACTAGTGCAACCTGTTCCATAAGATTGTCCAGTGAGCTCAATAATCTAGTGTATTCTAGAAGTGTAAATTACTAGCACTGCGTCTTCTAATGGATATAATTGTATTTTCCTGTCATTTCATGACTCAGTTCTAATCCCTATGATTTGACTTTACATTGACCACAATAGACACACATGTAATTTCCATCATAATACTCACTAGAGAACATGTTAAATATTTATAAATAAGATATTCATATTTTCAATTGGACTGGATGTCTAACACAACTCAGATATTTTACTGTGATTCCCAAAGCTTTTTCCCACATGTCATATAATCACATGTTGTGATATAACATTTGTATTACATCTAACATTTAATTAAGGCTAGGCCGATCATTCTGATGCCAATTATTACTTTCGGATTAAGCTGATGCTGATTATTTGGTTTATTTAATTTTAGATATTATAAAAAAAAAATTTTTTATCATTGTGTCTTACTACTCGTTGGGCTGTATGCCTGATAATATGTACTAGTAATACTAAACAATCATCTTTTCATGTGGGCCATTTTTATTTTGTTGAGAATAGTAGGGTCATATTTACAAGTTTAATTGAAAACTATAGTTAATTTAAATATAATTCCCATCACCATTGGTCCTAGCCCATTTTAAAGATATTTTCGGTCAATTTGACTTCACTTTCTTCATAGCTAAGTTTGTGTTAGTTGTATATTGGAATTTTATTTTGAATTTAATTTTAGAGTAAAAACAGAAAAACATAATTTATTCATTACATTTAAAAAAATTTAAATAAGAATAATTAATTTTAAAATAGTTTTAAAAGTATCAATACTGATGAATAAGTTTTAGTATTGAAATAAAGATAAGTTCTGAATCCATTATGTAGTTTTGAAACCTCAAGTACTTTAGTTTTAACTTCCCTTGAATCTTATTTTAGTTTTAACTTTCCTTTAATCTTTTCCAGATTTAGCTTCCTTTGAATATTTTCTAGTTTTAGCTTTCCTTGAATATTCCCCAGTTTTGGTCTCCTTTGACTCTTCCTCAGTTTTGTTATCCCTTCCTCAGTTTTGGCTTCCCCAGTTGTAGCTTTCCTTGAATCTTGTTTATAGTTGGGTCAAATCCACTATTTTACAAGTCTAAATCTCTATTCCAAATTTTCAAAAAAATTATGAACATAAGAGGAAATATAAATAGGTATATAAGAATAATAGAAAATGCAAATAGTAACTAATTGTTAACAGTTCACCTTGTAGATTACCTGTCAAGGATTATTCATCCCTATCCACAACAGCTGCATTACAGCTTCTATCCCACTCATTGACCTTTCTATTCTCAACTTAACTACCATACCCTTTTCCCATTTTCTTGTTATTGATGAACAAAGTATGTGTTTACTTACACTGGATATCATCTCTGAAGAAACTGCATGGCCAATATGGTGAGACAGCTCTGTTATTCTATTGTTTTTGTGGGATAAATCATCCCTTAAGTTTAAGACAAATTTTGCTAAGCTAGTTCGTCAAGGTTGCCAGTAGTCCCTTCTTACCCCAGACCAACATCTTCCAACATAACTGAAAGCGAGGAAATCTGACACCAGTTAACCGAGAGAGAGAGCAAAGAGAAAGCGTTTCTCCATATGAATGGCAGTTCCCTCAGCTATGATATAGGGTGTGATCACTAGAAGCCACCCTCCATCCAACTCCAAGCAACAAAACAAAGGACAAGGCTGCCTGCCAAGAGTTTAACAATAATTAGTAACTAGTATCTGGCATGTTAACAAAAGCTCTGTTTTACTAATCATTGAACAAAATTATGATCATCAGCATAGGCATATTGATTGTGCCATAGTCAGCCAATGATCGGATTTATAATCGGGCACTAGCTCAGCCCTACATTTAATCACCAAGTCATTGTAGGCCTCAACCAAAGGTAATCTCATTGGGTTTGGTGAAGGGATATAAACTCTTCACATGGGTGCAGCAAACTGTATGATGTGGTATGCAGGTACTCAGCGCGCCCAGGAAAGGAGCGTAGTGGGGCGTACCTGTTCCTTCCTGATGGTCAGGCGGTGATGCTGACTTTGGACCGGCCCCTGGTGATGGTGGTAGAAGGGCCCCTTTTGTCCCAGGTCAGAGTGCTCTTGCCAGAAGTGCAACACTACATCACCCTCTACAACACTCCAGGTGAGTTGTAACTACACCACTTGGAATAAGAATGGAATATTTACAGTAACTTCTCATCTTGTGTGTTGTTACAGGTGCGGACTCCTTGGGACTGGAAGTGAACAACATTGTTGATATAACCGACCACAACAACTATGAATTCATTATGAGGATATCAACCAATATCCAGAACAATGAAGACTTCTTTACAGACCTCAACAACATGCAGGTAGGTTGGTCATGACATCTTGAAACATTGTGTGATGTTATTTTTGCTAAAAGAATTACTTAAAATATAAATGTAAGAGTCAAATATATAATAACGTTGACAACTTTACTCTCTCTCTCTTTTATTTCAATCACAACTCCTAAAGTTTCGAATATTAATTATTTATTTATAATTAAAATATATATATATTATAGACAGTCTACTTACCTTTATTTCACAATATTAAATTTTCTTTCTTTATTTTGATTCATAAGCTGCTAACCCGCCATGCTTGTTTGTTTGTTTTGGTAGGTAATTTTAACGCTATCTGCTTTAGAGAGTGGCTTATTTCGGAACTGTTATGATCTTGGTTTATTTTATGTTCTTGAACTCTTACAACATCTGGCTCTCATTTGAAGAACTGATTGCCCCTAGCGAAAGAGATTATTATTCTCGTTTAGATTTTGGTGTGAAATTTAAATTAATTTTAAAGATGATTTATGTTTATTTGTCAAATTATAGTTATTATTATATTAATACTTTCACTGCCTAAAGAATTTAGATTTTTTTTTTGTTTTGTAATAAATCCCAGCAACTAGTTTTCTCCTAGGCTGGAGATTATTTATTTAATAACAAAAATAACATGTTCGTGGATTGTTGAGGTTTTTGTTTTGTTGACGCTAAAATTGTTTTGGAAAGTGTAAGGAAAGACCTGATCTGGGGATCCTTAAATGATATTTTGCTATGGCTAATTTTAACTTTCATTGGCCATAACTTCACTAAAAGTAAGGTTTAACCTTTGAGGAAGGTCAAGTGCAAGAATACAGGGAAGATTTTGTTGAAATTTAATGCCTGGAATTTAATTGTTACTGGAGCCTTAGGTCAACATTCTCAATAGATCGGACATTTTTGGGTGAGATCAAATTAATCTATAATCATCCTGTTCAGTGTTACAATTATTATTGAATATAATACCTAAAGATATTAAAGAAGGGAAAATATCTTACTTTTCCGGAATTATTATTCGGTGATTTTTATTACCTGTTGATGATATGATGAAAATGTTAAATATGATAAGTTCCTTTTGAGACAGTTTTCTTTAATTGTAATTTAGAACATCCCTCTAGCCTTGCAAGTTTAGAAGTGTTGAACATTTATTTAAAGAAGAGGGAATACTGGAGAACAGTTATAAATAACTTCAATTTCCAAATAATAAATATTATTTTTTTCAACATTCAACAATTTTCACTAAAGAATCATCAGCTTGCAGGAGTTTAAATTACTTTTTTGAAGAACGTGTTACTTTAACATGCTATACAAATATTCCAAACCTGCTGTTACTTCATCCAAAAGGACTATTTCTGTATCTTAATAAATATTATTTTGTCATCACAAATCAAATAAGAATCTTACATTTTTGAGTATTGCCCAACTATACTTTTATTAATTTTATAACATTGGAGGCATGCCTTATTAAGTAGGGTTAATTCAAAGGTTTTATTTTTTTGGTCTTCAACAATAATTACAAACACACTATACATTTCACTGTGTAATTTATGTATTTATAATATTAATGTACATTGTATTTTGAACATTCCATTTATAGATAGTTTCAGTAGGTTGGAAGTCCATGGCAAGAATAATAATCTACTCCAGGAAGTCCTTAGTTGTAAGTGTCCAACTTAAGTTAAAACTTTAGGTAAAGTCCAGGGGTCTTGAGAGAAAGAATTTTGATCTCACCGCTGAGCATTTTATGGGGATAAATTTATTTAATAATAAAAATTTACCTACCTCACAAAATAAAAGGGGTTGGTAGTTGGCTCCCAACATTTTATATATTCATATATATTTTTTTCATCACAACAGTAACTTCTTTAAAATCTCAACAACATTTTGGTAGGTTGGTCATAACATCTTGAAACATGGGAACTTCTTTAACAACCTCAACAACATTAATGTAGGTTGGTCATAACATCTTGAAACATGGGAACTTCTTTAACAATCTCAACAACATTCTGGTAGGTTGGTCATAACATCTTGAAACATGGGAACTTCCTTAAAAACCTCAACAACATTCAGGTAGGTTGGTCATGAAGACACCCACCAACATCCACTAATTCTTACAGATGACCTTTCAACATGCCACACTGATGTTACAGTTGACCTGTCAACATATCATACTGTTGTTACAGTTAGCTTGACAACATATCAAACTGTTGTTACACTTGACCAGTCAACATGTCATACTGTTGTTAAAGATGACCTGTCAACATGTCATACTGTTGTTAAAGATGACCTGTCAACATGTCACACTGTTGTTACAGTTGACCTTTCAACATGTCATACTGTTGTTACAGTTGACCTGTCAACATGTCATACTGTTGTTACAGTTGACCTGTCAACATGCCATACTACTGTTAAATATGACCTGTCAACATGCCATACTACTGTTAAATATGACCTGTCAACATGCCATACTACTGTTAAATATGACCTGTCAACATGCCATACTACTGTTAAATATGACCTGTCAACATGCCATACTGTTGTTAAATATGACCTGTCAACATGCCATACTGTTGTTAAATATGACCTGTCAACATGCCATACTGTTGTTAAAGATGATCTGTCAGCATGCCATACTGTTGTTAAAGATGATCTGTCAGCATGCTGTATTGGTGTTGCAGATGATTCGTCGCAAGCACTTTACTAAGCTGCCTCTGCAGGCCAATTACTACCCATTACCAGGTGCTGTGTTCATAGAGGATGACGAAACGCGCCTAACTGTCCTCACTGCTCAGCCGCTTGGTGTGGCTGCTCTCAAGCCAGGCCAAGTTGAGGTAGGTCCAGGTCTTGAAAGATGCGTGCCTGCAGATACAGTAGCCCCATGGCTTCTTTGGTGCTGACTGACAGCTCACAGCTGACTTCTGACACTCAACATTTAGGTATATACCTACATTTTGACTGTCAGAAGTAACATCTGCTCAACACATGTTTTTGCAGATCATATGGTTCAGCGTAGGGATACATAATTTGGTCTGGTAACTTTTCAAAGCTTTTAGCTGTCAGTTGTGAGCTGTCAGTCAACACCAAAGAAGCCATGGGGCTACTGTACAAACTTACTTATGTTTTTCACATTGAAATAATGGCCACTGACTTACCGAACACACAAATTGTATTGATGATAAATCAAACATACAGACTATTACAATAAGTCATTAGGTACTCAGTGCTAAGCACATACAAACTTTATACAGAAATATTTTATGTGACCTCCACAGTCACCTGATGACATACCAACATAACAAAACAATATATTACTATTCCACCTAACCTAGGGGATGAAAATAAACCATACACTTGATTTGAAGATGCTCAGGATCATGATTGTGTACTTTACCTGCATTGATTGTTTCAGATAATGCAAGACCGCCGGTTAAACCAGGATGACGGCCGAGGTTTGGGGCAGGGGGTCCTTGACAACAGGCCCACCCCCACCAGCTTCAGAATCATCCTTGAGAGTAAGACCTCAAAATGCCAGGTGTGTTAACTAACCAAGCAAGTCAACTCTTCAACTGATAAAATAGTTATATACCCCTATTCTTAGTCAGGTATTCAATTGATAAAATAGTTCTATAACCCTATTCATAGTCTGTTATTCAATTGAGAAAGTAGTTCTAAAGGCCTACACCTAGCCAGATGTTACACCAAAAAGATATAGAATCAAGCAACTTGACTAACAAGCCGAAACCAACTAGATACGAGAGCCTGAGTATGCTTCGGTGACATCATGAACTACTACTCGACACAGAAAACATTGCATATCGTGTTCAAGTGTTGCAATCGCTCTAGAGTAAGAAAGGCAAAGGGGTGAGAGGAGATACCCATATCGCTCTAGTACAGTCAGTACCAAATGGCAAATGGGACATAAGGGGGTAGTACTTGGCTAAAATGAGACTTACTTTTCATCATCTGTTCCTCATATGCAATACTGTTTTGTGTCCAAGCAAAGCTTCATTTCAGCCTTTAGTGATCCCATCGTTGGTGGCTTATTAATTTTAACAGTATGATACAGTGCATTCATTGTCCATCACAATTAGGCTATTTTGAGAAAGGTTGGGAATAAGTTTTTCTTTCACCCACTTAGAAAATTTTTTGAAATTCATCACATTGTGATAGTTACCACTTTTGGTTTTTGATTTGAAAATAAGAAATGCATTTGATATAAATCCCTGCTCTGAACCAGCATGGACAATAATCCACCTATGTCCTGCACCATAATTTTTCAATACTCCTGTTGTTTCTGGGTCTTGCCAACATTTACTCACAGTGTACGAGGAATGAATTCAGTTTTCATCAAAATATAGGCCTACCACAGGATGTTTTTGGTCTCCTAATTTATCATTTTCCCTCATCCTTCTTAAATATTTAGCCCTCCATACAACTATTTCAATGTTCTTAATGTTTCTTTGCTTCCAGTAAAATTGATTTATTCTTTTACTTCTGCTAATAATTAATTAAAGATGGTACTTCCTTTTTAACAATGTAGAACCTCTGCATAAGTCGTTGAATGACACACAAGTCAAAATCATCAACAACACTTTTTCTACTGCTGGATTTGTACTTTTATCCTGGAGTTCAAAGTTTGGTTTGTGTCCCACTTACCATACTTTCCTTTAGAATTTTAGAAATAGTATACTCTGATTTTCCTGTAGCTTCTGTTGCACGTTTTATTACTTTTTCAACAGGGTGTTTATAATGTCCCAATAGTTTTTTGTTCTCCAAAAAATCCATTACATTTACAATAATTCTGCGTCCTTCATTGTGAATAATTGGTTTACTACACTTATTTGAAGCCACTTTAAAAACACTTTACATACCTTGTATTTAAAGTTGCTTGGATATCTGTAGTGTTTGTCAAAAGAGGTAAAAATTAATTTAAAAAAAATTACACACAACTACTGAAAGTCCTAAATTATCAAACTTATACCCTCCCTCCCTCATGCTCCTCGGTAAGCTGACCAGAATGTGTACACGCCAGAACCTTAAGATAACGACTGATGATATGTATCATTGGTCTCTCCCTTCATTCTTCAAGTAGTTGACATTATTTCCACATGCAATGTTTACTGTATCGATTAGTATGGTTGCACTCAGTCGGAAGCCTGATCGCACATTCAAACTATCCACCACCACTAAACATTATAGTTGTTTGTAATATATTGTATGTCTACTATCAACATCATCTACATTGATGTGTACATTATCTAAATAATGTAGGCATTTATACCTATCTCAGAGAGATTGTTTGTTTTATTATTATTTAACCATTGTGTCACCTCATTGTTAAACCTTTTACATTACCTATAGGTTATTCTACCATTTTTGTTTCTTTGATAACTTTCTTACCCATTTCTAACCTCCTTCTTTTTCTATGGTGTTGTCCATAAAAATTAAAATTATTTAGCCACTGGGCCGTCTCATTGTTAAATAAAATGATTGTTTGGATATTGATAGTAAATTTAACTGCATACAAAACATATGACATAAAATTGATAGCAAGTTAGTGAAAAACAATGAATTGAGGTTTATAACATTTATTAGTTTAGAAAAATTATTTAAAATCCATCATTTGCTAACAATATAATAGGAATGAAAAGACGATTATAGGGCATGGCCTACACACCAGAAAATTGAAGGCCTCAACGTTCACAATTAAAAGCCAACAAAACACAACTATCAAACTTTTGGGGTACATCAATCCCCTTCTTCAGCAGAAGAGAGTAAAATAACTGGACCATGGCAGCATGGCAAGAGGTAGATAGATCATGGCGACTTAAATACTACTGTTGCCTGTTCAAACTCATGTTTTTGACTCTTGGTAAACCGCGTACAGACAGTGCAAGGCGGTGCACTTCGCGCGGCTCACGCCATACACCTTGACTAGGGCTCTGAATGATGACTATGTGTTTAGGATATCCTTGGGCTGTGAAAGCCTTGAAGAGTTGTTGACATTGATTGTTAAGGTCTTCTTCCTCAAAACAGATGTGTTTGGCTCTGGTAGCTAGGCTATAAGGTAGAGAGCGTTTTAAATGAAGTTAATGGTTGCTTTGGAACCTGAGGTATTGTTGATGGTTGGTGGCTTTGGTGTTTATGTTTTTCTCATGAAGGTTCAGTTCCAAATCCAAGAATATGGCTTGCAACTGGATGTGATGGATAGATCAGGAAAAAACACTAAAATGTGTATGTAAATAGTAATTATAAAATTTGCACCAAATGGCCATGTGTGATTTGCTCAACGCTGATAGAACACAAAGGTCCTGTAACCTGTTGAGTTTATTTACAATTTGCAATTTGATTAGTTCTGAATATTGCCTTTTGTTTTAATACCGAAACTTTTGTCTTAACTAGAATTTGAGAGCTAAAAATTGAGGTATCAAAAATCATGATATTAAGATTGATTCTTGATCCTTTTGAAAGATATTAAGAAGTAGAGTTTGACATATTTAAAATTAATATATTTAATATTGCAAAAAAAAATCCATTATCAAATAATCATAGCATATTATGTGGATTTAAGGATGTGGGGAAATTTAATAACTAGTTATTTAATAGTAGGAAAAATTTGTAATTTCAGTATTTACTGTTCTAAGTTCAAATAATTCAGAAGTTGTTATTCAAACTTGAATATTTTTACTCCCCACACTAACTAAATAATCGTCTATATCATATTTTTTAGATTTAAAAATGACATCTGGACACAGGAATCAAACACAGGACCCTTGGCTTAGTACGCCAATTCTCTTATCAGGAACCATCTCATGCCTGGGCTCATTCTTCATTTGTATTTTAATGCAGTTTCTGTGATGAACATGCGGAAATTGTTAGTTACATATGAGCGATCAACTAAGATCACGATCTATCAGATAATGCAGCCACCTTCAACTCAGGAGGACTTTATTCCTTCAATATTAGAATGACAATTTGTACAATCACGCTTATATTTATGAATTAAATAGCCAAGCTAGCATAGTTGTTAAGTATGTTCATAGCTGCATCTAACTATATATATCTGAGGATTTTTGCCTATCTCAAACTCAGCCTTAAAATATGAGTAAAGAATTATCCTGGACACGAGATAACTCCTGGATAGTTCAGTGGTTTGAGCATTGTCGTACCAAAGGTCTCTAGTTTGATTCCTGTGTCCAGGTGTCATTTTTCAATTTAGAGAATATATTTTTAGAGGCAGCTATAACTGTACTTAACAACTATAATAGGTTGCTATTTAACACAGTATTGTTTATATATATATATATTTTTTTTTTTTTACTTTGATAAGATATTACTATACCAACATACCCAAGACATGAATGACCATAATCTATTATTGATTGCTTATGTAACCTGTACTTGATGGCCTCTGGCCTAGTGAGTGATTCCAATTCTCTAGTCTCAGGTTTTAAGATCAAAAGAATATAATAACCAAACTGTAAAATATTTGACTAGCGAATATTGTCACCAGGGCACTGCGCGGGACCACCCTTCAGGGTTCTTGACTGCTGGAGCCCATGTATCATCTCAGTCCCTGCTTCATCCTCTCACGCGACTGCTGTTACTGGCTCAGGCTCATGATGGGCTGGAACCTGGATACTCCTTGGTGCAGGGGACCCCTGGGATTGACGTGCACCTTGTGAAGCTTCACAGCTTCCCCGCGCAATCTGAACAGGCCGCAGGGGCTATCTTCTACCGCCAGCACCTAGACCCATGTTATCCTGTCCCTGGACTACGGACCAGCACTGGGTTGGTGAGTACAGCTTACGCAATTTTAATATATAGACAGGAAGTCCTTTGTGCAATTAACTCAAGTGACTTTTGTTACAGCTGAACGTGAGCACTCTGTTCCCAATACATTTTGGTCCTGAAATGAGGGAGTCCTCTTTGTCTTTTCTGCATTATGGCCGTACGCTCAACAAGAACGCTTTCCAACCACTCTGCCCCATGGAGATGGCAGCGTTTGTGTTTCCCAGATAACATTGAGGGGCCAGTCCTGTGAGCGCAGACTGACACATTGCCCCCAAAACATGATGGTCACGGTATATTGAGATTCTAGAGCAATGTTTCTCAAAAATTTTCCCAAAAGTGGACCACTTGATAAGTTTTCCATACACAGGCAGACCACCCACCTTAATATACTACTTAGCGGTCACCTTACTAAAGCCATAGATTCTACTCATGTACGTGTTAGTCAAGTTTTAAACAGGGTTGCTACATACCTGGTATAGCCGAGAAAACACAGGGATTTTTTTTCTGAAAAAATATGGGAATTTCACAAAATCTACTAAAAATACTGTGTATTTGTTAACAAAGAACATTTAACTGAAAACTTAAAAGAGTAGGCATTTGGCTGGATGAAAAAGTGAAATGAACTAAGTACTTTGATTCAAACATGTTTAATTACCCCTTAAACAAGGGGTGTGAAGTGATATGTATTTTCCCATAATCTTAAATCATACTGTTTTAAACATAAGCTACATGAATTCATATTAGTTGGTTTGATAAAAAAAATGAAATTTTATTAATCTTTTCTTTAATACGAGCTATCTTCATAAATGGTAATTACTTCTGTAAAACACGGGGAATTTGGTAGTAAAGAAGTTGTGGCAGCCCTGAGAAAAATATGATATATCTATATAATTTTATTGCATTTAACTCTTTCACATATTGTTTTCCTGTGGTCCTGTCTATTGTCATAGTAAACCTATAAAGTTTGATGGACTATAGCTGAGAAAGGTAGAGTGTAAAATATCTGGGAAATATTATTAAGGTGAAGGGTGGGAATAGAGCGTATCTAATAAGACAAGGGCAGCAGGTAGTGTGTGAGACACCTGCTATGGAGAATAGAAGTGAATGCCCTTGAAGTGTAAGGAAGTGCTTTATGGGGTGTACTTCTTACCCATAGTCATATATGCAGTAGAAACATGGACATTGATTGTGAGCAAGACAAGTAAAGTAGAGGCCATGGGAATGAAGTTTGTGAGGAGCATGTTAACTGTCATGAGGAGAAACAGGATTAGGAATTCTGGGCCAGAGTGGGGGTTTAGGGAGTACAGAGGATGCAAGGCTGAGATGGTATGGGCATGTAGGCCAAGAAAGGGATGGGAGGAGCAGATAACAGAAAGTGTGCAAATGAGAGGAGAGGAAGCAAAAAAGAGGAAAAATTGTGAAAAGAAAGCTAAAGATGGAGGCATATTACTAAACTTACCTGGCCACAGGCTGGGAACAGTTGTTTATGATGGTTTTGTCTATGGGCAACTTGACACACTGCCATGGATCACAGTTTGAGAGCCACCGCTCTAAAGAGCTGATCAGCACAAACACTCATGGGATCACTATTAATGTATTGGGCTGAATAAAGATTATAGTTTTTATTAAAAATCGGAAGCAATAAATAGCAGGCCGTCTTATAATTGCAGCCTATAATCTTATGTTATTAATTTCAACTTACTTTTTGCGCAAAGCCTTTTTATTGAATATTCATAACTAAGGTTAATATATTTAGAGCAAAAACATGTTTCCACATGAGTAAGAAACTAAAAAACTTTATTTTATTACAGTATTTCACATGTAAAATATTGTCACAGCATAGCTTGTGTTATTAACTTCCAAGTTTTTTTTTTTGTGGAAAGCCCCGTGTATTACATATTATTTTATTGCAATATTTCACCCGTAAAAATATAAACAACTCTTAAACTTTATGTTTCCTTTTGGTCATATAAGTACAACAATGGTGTGGCACTCTGAAATTATGTTTAAAAGCGCTTTATGAACTGAGCTCAAGGAATGCTCATCGAGTGAGCGGATCTTGGAGCAGTCAGTAACATGATTGTGCTGATGTGTAGTGGTCAGCTGCACAGAACAGCAGTCGGTAGTAGAGTTTTTTTTATGTGAATGAGTTACAGGTACATAAATAAAATATAGTTTGGTGCGGTTTTAGTTACAATATATTTGTATATCTTACAATAGTGCAAGATAGCGTATAAAAACGTGGCACATGTTTAATAAGTTGTATAGTAGCGCCTAACTAAGAAAAGAGTTTTATTGTGTTTGTCAGTTGGCCTCACTGTGTACGATACTTTTAGTGTTTGTTCTAACATGGATTTTAGTTTATAACCTTCATTGTATGATTGATTCTGTCTTGAAATTGTCGACCATGGCTCAAAGTTAATTTTGTATGTGATAATAAAACAGCACATCGTCAAAAGCGATAAACAAAGTCAAAAGTGAACACTCCTTTTGGATGTACACTGCATAACATTTACCCTATGTATTAATATTCACAATTATGACCCAAGTGTACACCACAGTTAATGTGTAATAAATTTGATCTATTATTTGTAAATTAAAACATTAAACTAGTATAACTAAATTATTACAATTTTAATAGACCTACATAGTAAATGGAAGAATTTGAGCTTCAACATGAGGTAAAAGAACAGCCTTATATTTATCACAATTTTTCTTCTATCCTTATTGAGCCATGGAGAAAATAGAGTAGGGGTCGTCGTACATTTTAGGCCATATTTTTTATTTATTCAGCCGAGGGAAATAAAGGGGGTCTTATAGTCGGGCCAACACAGTACTTAGCTCTTTTAAAATAAGAATGGCTCCTAAGCAACTTGAACTAGCTACATAATACAGTATTGGCCAGAATATTTTGCAATGTTTTTATCTTAAAAACGTCCTTCTGAAAACTCTGCTCATATTGTATGCTAACTTAACATTTCCATTGGAAAAAAAGGGGGGCAGCATCCTACAGAGGTCTATTTCACAGCATGCTTGAACTGTACTGGTAAGCAGGAATCATCGACTCAAATTCAAAACAAAGAGGGAGGGAGGATATCCATCCTTCAATGTCACCACACTTGTAATTCAGTAGGTCAGTCTTAATAGCAGAATCTCTAATGTGTTACTTGAATTTAATATTCTTTTGGTTCTGTCTTGGAAGTAGGTGTCATCTGAAGGGAGGTCCTACTCTCTCAGAATGGATGCCAAATTCCAGTTCACTTCTTCCCAGAGAAAGAGAGATGGGGATGGAACATGGATGTTGGTAAATTGGCAAGTTTTGAGTTCAAGAGGCTACACATTGAGGGGGGGGCGGGTGATTATATAGGAAGATAATGGTTCTCTGGGAGATTCTCTTTTAAAGAAGCTAAAGTAAAGGCTCACTTCTGATGATATTCTGCAAGGGGGCACTAAGAACTGATTTGAAGTGGGGAGAGTAAGAAATTTCCTCTTATCATAAAATTGGGCATGCCGTGTGATGAGAATCACTTAGTTATATTAAATGTTTAAAAATGAGGTGGCCCAATGGCTAGATAATTTTAAAAATTAGTTATATTAAAATAATCTCTTATTTACATTGGGTTGACCCTATCATCAAATCGCTCACCAATGGCTGGCTTGATTCAGGTACCTGTCTTGATGGATTGATAGTGGGCATAGTTGAGGACTACTGAGTGGTGTAAAAAGGTGTAATCTGGCTGAAAATGTAGGAGACTTGAATAATTAACATACTGATATTGATATTTCACTTCAAGGAAAATCTCTTTTCACTTTTTGAGGTATTTTGTTATATTTGAAAGATGATACAGAAAAGGTGGATAGAAACATACAAAAGGGGATGAACCCAATATGGCTTTTATAAATGAAAACTGAACTGTGTTCTTATTTTCACTGGAAAGGTTATTAAAAAACTACCTATGGGAGATCTGCAAGTGAGTGATCATGTTGAAAAGGCCTTTGTGTCTCATGCAAACAAGGGAATGAGAAGAAGCTATATAAAGATAAAATTAATTTGTAAACTTTTTACCTCAAGGTATAGTCGAAACCTTTTATTTTTCATGCAGAACACTTTCAAAATTTTAGGGTCATATTAAGTGTGAGGCAGTACTATATTCGGGCCAATATGTTAAATGGACAATTGTGTTTTATCAGTCTCCACAATATTTGATGAGTATGATGAATATGTAATAAGAGATCACATTGGTTCTGCAGTTGATAACTTGCTTAATTATGTCGAAGCTTGCATCTGCCTCACTACTAATAACTGGATAAATTTGTTATATGATTGAGCTCACATCATCCTTTCAATTGTTAATTAGCAGCTAGATCATGAAATTGCTCACCATTGAGTTGTGTCTGACAGCAGGAACTCATTTCTTAAGTTTGGGAGGTAGAGATTTGAGATTGAGCGCTAGGAGTGTCCTGGGTTATATAGTCTGTACATGAAAGTAGGCTATTGTTACAACTGTCTCTAAAATGAACTGGTTTATATAGATGTTAACACTATTTCATCATCACTGTTCAGTGGCACGAGTTCACACCCTGTACGCGCAGTTCCTATACTAAGTTATCAGTATGATTCCTTTTAAAATGCCAACTTGTATTTTTTAAATGAATGTGTGCTTTGATATATTGACAACAAACATAGGAGACACAATCGTTTGTTGAGAAAAAAGACACTTTTTTTACTGTATGTTTGTAAAGTGATCATATGGACAAGAACAGCTATATATTTTATTTATTTTGATGATCATGTTAATGATAACTAGTCATGTATTTTATATGCTTGGTGATTGACTAACAATATAATCTCCAGTATTTAGAAACCAACAACTGGCTCAGTACTTATTTTAAATTTGTTATTATAACAGGGCAGTGGAGGCCAAGAAAGAGATGGGAGGAAAAGATAAAAGTTGCCATTTGAAAAATTGCAGGAAAAAAGATTTTGTATTAACTTTTTAGTAGAAACTACCATTAAAAAAATAATTTTATTAAAACTATTTTCAAACTGCGAATTTATTGAGTTTAAATTAATTTTGATTTTAAATTCTAATTTCTTTAATGTCTTATATATAAATGTTAGTATAGATATGTTACAATAACTCTGGCATTTTCTAGAGAGTCGAAAAACTACTTAAAAGTGAAAATAACCATATTTTCCGAAAATAAGCCTCACTTTTTCCCCAAAAACATACTTAGTAAAATTCTAGTGCGACCTTTAATTACACCCTTAGATAATACATAGATATGTTGTATCTTTGAGGATTGCATATAGTTATATCGAAATGGTTTATAATCTCCACTGTTAACTGTTTCAAAAGTGTTACTAAAAATAGATGAACCTTAACTCTAATAATAAATATTTAAGCTTTAAGCTAAAATGGCTGACAATGAAATGATCAAAAGTAAAAAAATATCCGAGCTACAAGTTGCAGCCTGTTAGTTACATGAATAAATACTTTAAATATTTATTTATTTTTTGTTATAAAAATATAACTTAAATTTCAACTTCTTACATTTTTTATATATTATGAAAAAACAATGAACTCATTTGAAGAAAAGACATAACCTACTTACCTAACTTTTGAGATCAGAATAAAATTGCTGTATTAATAAATAACATGTAGATCATGATTAAAAAAGTATCTTCTGGTGAATTATTAAGGCTTAGTTATAACAAAAACTGCAAAATCTTGGTAATAAAACATGTAAAAAAATTGAACACTACAAAGAATTTTCAGAAAAAAAAATTTCATCCTTTTCAAAGTGATCGTAATTTTAAGGTACGACCTATAATCAAAGACGGCTTGTTTTCGGCTCAGTATGGTATGGCTTAATCTGCCCCACAGATGTGTCTTTTTGACAAGGGATATCAAGGTGAAAATTATATTATCAAAGAAAATTAATAAAAAACAGTTTTTTTCTGCATATTTCATTAAATGCCAGATTTAGCTTGAACTATCTGTCAATTTCTTAATAACTCAACTCTCGCTAGGAATAGTTTATAGTGGGAGTGCTCTCCACGCTGCCAAAAGTGGAAGAATGTTTATTTATTATTTTAGCCATCACCATCATTATCATCTAACTATTCTAGCTTGCCATGTAGGATGTTTGCGAACAAGCTATCGCCAACATTGTTTGTCCAGGGACATTCTCCTTCCATCACTCTTCTCCATCTCTTTTTATTCTCTACGTCTTCCTTTATCTAGTTCACCCACCTCCTTCTGGGTCACTCAACTGGTCTCCAGCCCCTACCTCTGTTCCCATGTATACATGTGGTGGTCACGGCAAAGATTTATCTGATTGACAAACCCTTCCTTCACCTCTGACAAGACTTCTTGTGAATGTGAGAAATGCCAGGCCTCCACCGTGGTTCGGATTCCACGTTAAACTGTAGGTCCTTCATTTCATCTCACAATCACCCTACCATTACACATTAGCGTAAGTGCGTATAACCCGAACGGGTAGTAAGACGCGGTGCTAATAATAATAATAATATACATGTGGTGTTCTTGTGTTTTAAATTATTTTCACGTGGCTTAACATCTGAGTCTTAATGAGCTTAACTTTTCCATTAATTCTTTCGCTCCCAGCTCCTCTTTCATGTCTCCATTCCTGCTACTTATTTATTCTTTTAAACTATCTATATTTGATCCACTCAGGAGGATTTTCCAAGCAAAAACTTGAAAGCTCTTGGTTTGATGTTGACAAGTTTGTGGGAAAGGAACAACTAACTGTATAAACTATGATTAGGTCAATCTCATGTATTAATTTGTATTTACTCCTGACTGTAATCTACCATTATTGATTGTCGAACCCTTATTCTCTATAGTCCAGTACATAAGCGTATTAAGGTGGGAAAACAGAATATCAAGCTGAAAATTTGTGAACTGATATAACTGGCACCATTAAATAATAATCTGTTGAGTCCAAAAAAATCCCTGCTGGGTTTAATCCACAATGGCAGAAAATATGCCACCATATTGGATTTTTACTTTTTCGAATTTAGTGGCTGAACAAAACACAATAGAAACATAAAATTTACATAGAAACACGAATTACAACATTAATGGCACGAATAATGCATATTATGTCTTAATGATACATTTTTATCATACTGTATAGGCTGCTTACTATTGTTTCATACCGAGAAGAAGACAAAAAATGTGTTAAGCTGTTTTTGATTATTAAAAGAGATAGGACCAAAAAATGTTTAAAGCAAAATTTGTGGAGGGATAAAAATTATATAGAAATCATTCTTAGTACATTTGTGTAGTTGGACATAATAACGAGAAAAGGCTACAATAGTATGGAACATTACCAGGTGCATGAGGCAGCTCGGTTTGCTTGGAGCTCAGTGAACAAATACAAGTAAGGACACGTCACTTGGAATTAGATGTTGCAGTTTTGTTTTTTGTGTATTACAAAAAGTTTTCCACTAGTTATTCGGATGTTGGAATTGTCGCACATGTTAATAAAGCTGTTCGTTTTTTTATGTTGAATATGTTACAATGGAATGTGACTTGTGTGTTATTTGCAAGAGTAAATTCAAAGAGGGTGACAAATCTATTGAGGTAAAAGCCGACCTAGAAAATATTAGGAGAATTAGTGTGCTACAAAGAGATGGAATTTATAATCTACTTGTAGGGAAAAAATTTGCGAAGCTGCGTAAAAATTGTATAAAGGATTACACTCAAAGGGTGAAAAACATGTACCAAGATGAAAAGTTTGGCTAGTATCTTAGAAGAGTGGATTCAAAATTTAATTTCAGGACAAAGTTTTTGTTTTGTGAGAAACTCGCGGTTGTTAATAAGGAGCATCCCAATCGAAAACAAGTAGTCAGAGAGGCATAGACTTTAGAGTTAAAGAAGAACATAAGAGTGTTTTGCATGAAACGAGCCGATGATTGGGGACAAATTGTTCTTTCAAAAATAAATTATGTAATAGATCTAGTTGCTGCAGAGGCACAATATCAACGTAATTGCTATCCTTTATTTTGTAGGCTTAGATCTATACACTCCCATGTACCAGAGGAGTGCAAACCAACACTAATGCACTAGATGCAGCTAAATCACAGGGATTTGCAAAATTTTGTTTGTAGCTAGAAAGCCACAAAGACTGTCAGCATTACTTGGACACACTATTAGAACAATTAAAAAAGATTTCACCGTATAATAAGCGCTACACAGGAAAATGCCTGAAAAAAAACCTAGAAGATGACTACGAAGATTCTGTTGTTTTTTGGTCCCTCATTTCTGTGGTCTTGCTTCTCATATATTGAATGCTAAGTGGTATAAGGACCGTCTCAAAATCCAAAGGGATGAAATAAAGAGAATGGTTGAGGCAGCCGCAATTATTATCAGAGAGGACATTTGCTCACGCTGGTACGATTGCGACACATACCAAAGCACCGATGTGATGGCTGAGAGAGGATGTGAAATGCTACCATAAAATCTGCATAACTTACTTCGTGAAGTGATGAGGCCAAAGAAAGGAAAATAATGTGCACCCAGAAAACGAATTGCAGTCACCAATTCGATCATAAGAGTTTCGTGTCTGTTACAGGGTGATATTGGTGTTTTACTGTACAGGAAATATGTATCTCGTACCTTAATTGATATATTCGCTAGTATTGTTGTCAGTGCAGGCTACAGGGAGATTATAACGTATGAGTTGTCTGTTACCTCAGTTGTGCAGTTCTCAATTTTTATAACATTCTCCATTTATAATGAGCTTTATTAAGGAATAACTTAACTATAAACTACATGCTACAACCTGATCGTTGCCAACTAGAATCTGCTCAACCAGCCACTGATACAACCAAATTTGTTTTCTTCACTTCTGACACTCTCCCCACACTCAATCTTTTATATGAAATATTTTTCAATCCCATCCCTTATAATAAAAGAAACAGCTTCGGAAAATATGCGTTTAGATTTCCAATAGATCTAGTGTAACATTAAACTGACTATACATTGATACAATCACACAAAATGCTCACACCTTCCTATGATAACTTTACCAACCATATAAAATGCATTTTTACCCAAACCGCATCTTTCTAGCTCCTTTTATATAGCCGCTAACATTGAAAAAGCAAAAATTCAAAATGCCGGCCTATTTCCTGCCATAGTGGAGTTAGCACAACTGGGATTTTGTGGGACTCAACCATTTTGTGTCCCATGATATAATTTTTACATGCACATCAATTTTCAGTTTGATATTCCATTTTTACCTCATCTTGTCTAATAATGAGTATTTGTACTGGACTAAAAATATAGAAGCCTTGTCTTGAGACTGTTTATGATAGCATCAAATTGTAAGCCTGTGTTAAAACAAGGTCGTACCCATCCATCACAAAAACATCTGACAAGCAAAACACACTTTGTTGACTGAATAGTACAACTAGAAGTAGTTGGATAGTAAAATTGTTGCTAGATCAATACGTTTTTATATTGATGTATATAATTCCGGTAAAGGTGAATGTACAGTATTTATAGTAGGAGTTGTCTGAGCTGATTTTTTGGTTTGATGATTTTGTTTTAAAAATCATTCTTAAATTATAGTAAGTGACAATATGTCTGCATAGGCATAAAATCTGTTGGGTTTTTTTTGGTGAGTTTTCTTAATAGGAAGTAAGTTAATGACATTTGAATGATCTACATTAACTGTAATCAAGATAACATTTGTAAACAAGTTATATTATTTGTTATTGTGTATGATTTTTACATAAGTGTAGCATAAAGTTTATGTATTTTTCTTATTTCAATTCTTTTAAATTAGTCACAATCTAGTTGTTTAGTTATAAGGAACTTGTATGTTATTGCTCTGGTAGTTGATATGTAAACTGTATTTATTTGTGTATTCTTACTTACATGGGCATGTCTAGATAGGCTTGTGAATAAACTTACCAACTTGTATGAAATAGTATTTTTTTACTAGAACTCTTTTGCTGCACTAAATAGAAGAAATGTTGAATTATTTGTAAGTTTTTAGCTAGCTTTGATAGAAATCACCCAGTCCAACAAGATTTTAAACATAAATATCCAATGGCTTATTTTCGATAATTAAAAAAAATAAACACAAATCAAGAAACTAAAAAAAAATTATAGTATAGCGGATTGCGAAGTTAACTTTTTCAATCAAAAGCAAAGTTGGGGAAAAAATTTCCTAATAGATGCGTTCTTGGTAACTATTAATGTCAATTCACTTTACACCAACATACCTCACTTTCTGTTATGGAACATTTCTTGTACAAACTAACATAATTTCTATTGGAATCCGAGGGACGGCAATGAGTACACTAATGGGCAAACTAGAGACCCACTTTTTGTGATTCGAACCCTCACAACTGCCCTGCTGGATGAGATTTATAGATAACATACGCATGATTTGAACAGATTTTGAAGCTAATTTACTACAGTTTATAGAAAGGTTAAATAACCATAGCAGCCTCAGATTCACCTGGAACACTTCACAACACCATGCCATATTCTTGTATCTGAAAATGAACCTTTATGAGGGAAACATAATCACCACAGTCTATACCAAAGCCACCAAGCAAAACAGTACCTTCATTTCTAAACAACCACCCTCTTCATGTAAAAAGCTCTCTATCCTATCTTAGATCATGATCCATCAAATGTTTCCGGCCTGTGGCCGGGTCAGTTTAGTAAAATGCCTCCATCTGCTCTCACTTGAACACTTTCTGTTATCTCTTTCTTGGCTTCTCTTGCAATATTTTTCCTACATACCCACTTCATTTCCAATATTTTCTTTGGCATCCTCTACTATTTCATGTACTCCCTTTACCCCCACTCTTTCCCAGATAACTTCATTCTTAATCTTATTTATCCACATGACAACTCACATGTTCCTCACAAACTTCATTCCCATAGTTCCCTATTTTCTCTTACACTTAGAGGGTACTTCTCTTCTCCATATCAGGTTTCTTACAAACCTATAGAAAACTCTCCCTGTTGTCCTTTCCTCATTAAATCCTCTTCCACCTTTCACAGGGCCGAATTTACGTACAGTGCAGCGTAGTGTGAGAGCCCCCATAAACCTTTGTAAATTACATAATAGCATGTCCAAGGAAAGGTAAAAATTAAGCAGGCTTCATAAAGGCTTAATAAAAAACGCTCGAGCCGGAACAGTCTAGTTTGCAGGCGCTGGCCAGTTATGTTGGTCTAGTGCATGTCAGGAAAACTTCTCAATTTGTTATTATAAATGATTAATTACTATTGATACGCTTAATGCACTTATATATGTATATATAATTTTTCTGGTCTTTCCAATAAAGATTAGGCAGTTAGTAGCAAGAACCAATGTGTCAATACTTCAATATTATAAACAAAGGAGGCCTTTACAAATAAAAATCACCATTATTGTGGAGAGGTGATGGGAAAACCATAACAATATTTCCTTTTTTATAAAAATGCAATAACTTTGTAAGAATTTTCGAGTAGCAGAGATGCACGAAGTGTCTTTGACAGGCATTTTCACTAATAAACTGGGATCAGTTTGGTAACTAATTGCTGGCTCACTCACCAGTTTGACTAGGCAGTCCCTCAGTCACTCGTGCCTCAGTCCGCCCAAACTCTTAAGGTACCTTTTCCTTGATCACATCACATATTTTTATATTATGTCAATATAATTCTCCACAATTGACACTTCTACACCTAGCATTCTACTTAACTACCTCATTAAAACACAAACTGGTACTCACCACGAACACAACAGACATCTGAATTTCAATGTTTCTCAAGAGTAACTGACTAAATTTGTCAGAGCAACAACAAATTGGAAATCATAAACTGTATTAAGGGCACTGCTGGGACAGCGACACTGTCAGCTGGTTCGTGGAAACTCTTTGAAAGGAACTGCCGCAGCACACCGAAAGGGAGGCGCAGAGTTAAGAGTTAGTGCACAAAATTGTAAATGGTCAACAGGGACTTTCCTGGTAAATCTTTCAAGTGTCGGTAGGATTTTTAATTAAAGCTGCACCCACATTAATTTCTTCATACCTCATTGTTTCATGCAGGAATAACATTGTTAGAAAAAAAACAAGAAATCATTTACAATAGAAAATTAGAGTTAATTTTTTCTTTCTTTCGGGGGCTTGTGGTGGCCTCGGGGCAATCGTCCACCTCCTCCCTTTAAATCTGGCCCTGACCTTTCACCTCAATCACATTCCATGATATTTTATTTCTGAATTTTGCTCAGCTTTACTAGGCCTTACCCTCTTTCTTGTTATTATAATTACTTCACACTTAGCCATAATAAATTTCATTCCAAACGCTTTCACTTCCTCATTCGATTCTTGTTGTTGTTCCTGCACTTCCTTTTCCACCCATAACATCTAGTCATCAGCAAACATCATGGCTTTCATTCTTTCCTCCACTCACTCACTGCTTACCTTTCGTTTATGATACCTAAAGAATATCACCCAATAATCTTTAGCCAACACAATTTCTCTATATATTTGTGAATAAATATTGGAATATGGTAATTTTGAATTTATCTGGGCATACAATGTAATACATACTAGAGGTTATACATACAGTAAATCATCCTGCAAATAAACACATCAAATTTTACATACATTCATGAAGTGGGTTGTATCCAAATCTTAGAGAATATGATAAGCAGGGCCCAGATTTTGATGACCTTTAATTTGCAAAAAAAAAAATGCCTATAAAATTACGCTAAAAACTCTAAATAATAACTTTAAATTTGCAAAAAATTTACAGAAAAAAGATTTGATTAAAATTTAATAATATGATGTATTTATTACAAAAGTTTGGATTTACATTATGCATGTAAGCAAAAATTTCCCCTGGTCTGGAAGAGAATGACCCATATACAGTGCACTCTACATAACAGGAATAAAGGGGTGGGGTGCAAGTTAACATAGCAGAAATAAATTGAGAGGAAACGATTTTATTAATAATGACAGTAAACATATTATAAGCAAAACAATAGTAGATTATAAGATTTTGGTTGTCTTGTACAAAGGCCTCATAGCGGCCTAGCTACTTACTTAACCCACAGACTGACCAAAGCTAAAGTAAATACTGGTCCATATGCCCATTAAAGAAAACTTTGGCAACTCATACAAAAGGTAGGAGTATGCTAACAATATATGAGCTCTCTCTGGTTATGTGGTTTAACAAATCATATAATTCGTAGAGACTGATAGCATTATACCTGCCAGCTCGCTGTTCATACTAAACATGGGGCTGGCTATTATTACCCAGCCAACAAGCGCATGCAAAACTAAGGTTACCTATAGGCTTTATACAAAATAAATTATTAAAGATTCTAACACTACAAGCTCAAATGAAGCTGCAATTACCACAACGCTTCAAAACAATATACCTAACAAATAACTAAGAGTAGATCCCCCGGGAGCCTAGCCAGTTACAGACCTACTACTAGTACTCATGACCTAAACAACTCGCAACACTATACTGTGTTGCACGCTCTAATAGCAGTGAGTCCTTGTGCGCTTCTCTCGAGTGCACCTCGATCAAACGTATTCTATTCGGCCCAAGCGTGAACTTCCTGGTGAACGTACTCACCAAGAGCCAGCAGCTAACTAGTGGGAGAGTACCAGCATGGTAGCCGTGATAAACCGGCAATGTCCCAGCAGCGAATAGTAGGAGATTACCAGCCACGAACCAGCACGCTTCCAGTAATCAAGCGCTAGCAAGGCACCAGTTTTGAACCAGCACCGAACCAGCTGGAGAATATCAGCATCGTAACAGCAGGAGATTATCAGCCACGTACCAGCATGCTTCCAGTGAGCGAGCGCCAGCAAGGGACCAGTTTTGAACCAGCTGGAGAATATCAGCACTGTACAAGCATGAGCCAGGCTTCGACAGTTGTAGACAATTAATCAAGGCAAGTGTGGCGAGGGCTAACTGCTTTGGTCCCAAGGCTGCCATCCTAGCGATGCCATGGTGACTATGCAGGGCAGCAACAATCAGCTGTATAACAGGAGAACACTGCCAACATTTAGAGACCGTAGACTACTAGGTCTAAGACGAAGTGTCTTTCTACCATGTTGATAGTTGAATACTTGGTCTAACACCCTTTTAGAACAGTCGTCTAACTCTCCCAGACGGGAACTAAAAAAAAGGGAGATAGGTGGGATGGAAAGTAGAGCCGGACTCTCTTCGGGAAGAATGCGCATGAGCAGCCATCGAAGAAAGAGGAAGGGGAAATTGGCATGCACGAGCAATTAATAGAGGCTTGTTAAGGATTACAGAAGATAATTAGAAGTATATGCGCCAGAAAAAGGTTACATACCAGTACACTTGTGTGAGCTAACTGACGTTAGCTCGGCATAACAGTCCCAGGAAATCCTTTAGTTTAACAGTACTCATTTTCCACAGAGGAATGTTCGCAGATACCAGAATGTCACATAAATCTATATAAAGTGTTGAAGATTTTTCTTGATTCATGAATGCATTTTGTGAAAGTAATAATTGGGAGGTTTTCTTTTTATTGATATTCTGGATACCAAGGACATGTTTGTTGCGACTAATATGCTGTTGGATGGTTAAATCTTTTATCTGATGCCAATCTCTTTCACTTAACATAATTTAAAGAAAAGTATTTCACTCTCTGTAGGAAAAATATCCTCTCCAAATTCAGTAATTTGCCTCAAATGATTTGCTTTAGATGGATTGGTTTAAAGCATTCTAAATACACATGAAATTATTGAAAACGAATAAATATAATGCACACTTTATAAATAAAAACTATGCATTTAGAATCTTTAAACAGCTAAAATAATGTGTTCTACAACAGTGGAATACAAATACCTGCTTCAAAACCGATAGCTGCTATCACCCTGCAGCCCTTTCCAAACATGGTGGAGTGACTCACCAGGAATGTAAAGATAGTACAAAGTTCATTTAAACTCTAAAAATTTCTCTCCCCTCCCTCTGCAACCCTGTCCAACTAAGGTGTAGTGAAGGTCTCACCAGAAATGTGAATTTTATAGGCACTCAGATAAAGGGCCATAAAGTTCATTTGAACTCATACATTATCTTCTTCAGTCAACAAGTGTGTGGTAAAAGGACTTATTAAACAAAAAAATCTGGAATTGCATAAAATGACCTATAAAATATGCATTTCTACAACGAGGGGTTCATGCACAGAGTTTATATACAATTGAGCATCGTCTCTGATGGACCACCAAAACGAAGACATGTCATCAAAATCAGGGTCCTGATGATAAGCATAGGCGTTTAACATTGCCCACATTGGTGTGTGTGTATATATATTTTTTAGTTGTGTCGAATCCTTTATTTTACAAATCCAAATCTCCAATTTACCCTCAAATCCGCATCTTAATCTTGGAAAAATTTATCAACATAAGAGGAAATATAAATATAATCCAGTAATTATATTTATAACATTCAGTTGTGTTAAATTACTGGTCTGGGCCAATAAGCAATATTAGAGCTCCATAACAAATTCCACTTGAATTTTTTTATATTCGAGTCTCAAATCTCTAATATCTTTAAGGATTCAAGGGTTCATCCATAGTTTTTTTTTAATTCCTGATTTTGTTCACATTCTTTAAAGTTATAAATTATTTATGTGAGGTCTGGTTGTTAGATTTGTCATATGAGCTTAACTACTGGTATTCATCAAAATAGCTATAAAATAAATTCATGTTCACAACTTTAAAAAGTATGTTTCATAATCTTTTAACTGGATTCTGAATTTTTATTTTTATTCTCAAATATCCACAGGAATTCAAAGGGCCTATCTCTATTAAAATATACATTTTTTTTAAATATATTAGGAAGAAAAGTGTGCCACAAAGTGTTTTTCTGGCTTTTATTTTATTAAACAACTTTATAAAGGTAAAAAAACACTTTTTTTTAACATACGTTTACAAAACATTTTGTGTAGTCACATCGTCTTCGAACAATTATTATCGAATCATATCCTAACAAAATTATGCTAAAATTATTAGGTTAAGTAATAAGAGATCATGTATAATTAATATATTTCTTACGTTCCAAGGAAAACCTCTTTTCACTTTTTGAAGTATTTTGTTATACTTGAAAGAAGGTACAGGATAGGTGGATAGAAACATATACAAGGGACAAACACAATATGGATTTTACTATGAAAAGAAGAACACTGTTCATACTTTAAATTGCTGCCATGGACAAAGTGGCAATGGTTGCCTCTTGAACAAGATTGATCGCATCACCCAGTCCCCTGACCTAAATTTCATTCTATCAGAGGGCAGTAATTTAAAGTGTGACTGTGAACTGTGTTTTTCTTTTTGTTGTAAAGGTTGTATTGTGTTCATTCCCTTTTATATCTTTCCATACACTTTTCCTGTAGCTCATTTCAAATATAACTTGTATAATTAATGTAAGTTCTTCATTCAACATATTCATGCAACAATATTTTTATCTTTTTTTATTTGAGTATTTTCATATACCTTGTAAGGTTCTTTTACATGTCACAATCAACATGGGACTGCCGGCTTTACTTCCTCTTCAAAAGAAGTTGTGCCAAAGATTTTTATTGCTCAAGAAAAATCTGATGACCCCGGCTAGGTTTAAGCCCATGAACATCCAATGACGACAATGGAACAATAGTTCACTTTATCAAAGCTAAGCAGTCGAGAACGGCAAACTATTTAAATTATAAATATTGTCAGTCCTCAAGGTTAACACATGTTACGCATTATCCATATCCAAGAGTGTGATTATAGGTAGGAACACCAAAATATTGTGAGGTGTGTTTATACAAACTTTTAATTTGTATGTTAAAACTGAATTCTTTGTAGCATTTTTGTATTTTTGAAATAAAACTAAATGAAATTTTTATCAAGTGATTAAATGAACTTTTATATGTAATAGAAAATTATGACTGTTTATTTTTATTAGAATAAACGATATCCTAAATCAAACTATTCATATTTTTACTTAGTAACAGACAACTATGTTCATTGCCTGAAATTTCTAGAAAATATAGTACCAACTGCACTATTATAATTGTCTTCCAAATATTCCTATAAAAAATCAAATCAAAGACCATTGTTAAATCTGACTTTTGATCTGGCTATTATTATGACAGTAAAAGTTTTTGACCAAAGCTAAATATTTAAAATTTAAGAATTTGAAATTTAGCAGTAATTTTTTCTATACAAATCACGCAATCACTCTGTGTGTGTGTGTGTGTATTATTTTTTTACCATTTTGAGCCAAAAAATTCCTTTTATTTACAAACTTTGAATACCAAAATCCAACTTTTTATTTAAATAAATCAAATTATTTTACTTACAATAAATTAGGGAATCTGTTATAGGCTAAGGCTATACAAAGGTTATATAAAGGCTGTTTTTGGGGGCGAGAGGGAGAAGGGTAGTGTGGCTTATTTTCAGGTCAATATGATAGGAATTTACCTCAAAGGAATTGTTATTAAAAATATTTTAACTTAATCTAGGTACATTGTGGGATTTGAAATGGCCTAAAATCTTTAAAAAAAAAAATCTAGTTTGGTTTGATTCGAGTTATTGAATAAAATTTATATCGATATTATCAAAGCTTCACAGACCCCTAGTGACAGGAACTAAGATTAATATAATAGATTAATGGAAACAATATGGGTACTAGAGGTGTGTGAAACTTCAACTTTGCTTCAAAACAAATGTCAGCTCCGACTTGGCTCTGAAAAACATTCCGTCTTCAATGATTACGAAGCTTCGCCAATCAAAATATTAAATACTAATATACTCTATGGTCAATTACTTTCATTCTGAGCTGTTCTATACATTGCAAATTAATATTCATATAAAAAAAAAATATTGAGTAACTGACAAAGTTGTCATGATAACTTCATTTATCCTATTAAAACTAAAAATTTACAAACAATTTTGCAATCAAACAATTTAAAGTAGTTTTAGTGCGTTAAGTTATGTATAAATAAACAAAATATAGTATTTTTTTCAACCATATAAAAAATTAACAAAACATATTCGAACTTAAATTTGGCTTAAAGATTATTTCAATTATTTGACTTGAGTTCACATTGAATTAAAAAAATTGACTTCCCACACCCCTAATGGATACCAAATGCGGCTCTAATGTAATGACACAATGACAGTACACTCACGCTATGGGACAATTTTTTATGTCAAAGGAAAAGAGAAAGTCTATAAGTTGTGTGTAGAGTTTGTTCAAATGAGTTGTGTAGTTGTGTTGGTAAACACGAGAGGGACTGCGCTAATAAGGTGGGCCTACAACACCTCTCAAGGTTACTCATGGTGAGACCACTGGAGTTTATTTACAATACAAGAATCAAGAGGACTTCACATAAGTGATTGAGGCTCCTTACCGGTTCAGAGGTAGGTCTAGTGTTACTGTGCTGGCTAAGCTAAGAGAATAGGAGGAAGAGAGTTGTCTTCAAGTTGCTAGTGACAAGTGTTTAAGTATAAACAAATGGTGATGTTGGCTAAATGGAAGATGTTTAGAGAAGGGATTGAATGAATAGTTAATTAGTGTTACATTGATCATTTAAACAAAAACAAGTTTAGTTAAACATCAAAATAATAATAAGAACCAAAGAGTTACTGTACAATGAAACTGAAATGGTATTTTTGACTTTTGTCACCACAGCTCATTGAGTATATTATGCAAAAATCATTATGTGACTTTTTTTGCTTTTCACTGAATGACAAACTGGTTTATGCTACACAGTTTATTGGACTCAGGTTTTAGAAAATCAAGCTGACCACTGATCAAGAGAGCTGTGAATTAAGTTTGAATTTTATGCATTGGGAAAATTACTTGACTTTTGCTGTGTTGGAAATTTAAAGGTGAGGACGACTCTAAATAGTATCGAGGGGGTATCAAATTATCAAACATGTGCTAAAGGAAAACCATTTTAAATAAGTTCTAGAAACATTTCATTTAAAAAAAGGCCAAAGAAGGACCACCCTAAATAGTTTCTAGGGATATTCAAATTTCAAAAAATTTATGGGGGAGAATGTTTTCAAAATATCTTTTAGGGGCATTCAATTTTCAAATATTTCCTAGGGGTGAGTCTTCCTAGCCCCTCTTTAACTTTGGGAACAATATATATATATATATTTTATTTTTTCTAATTCCTTTCAGCCTATAATGTCCTGCTGCCATTGTGTGTAGCACATTTGTATGAATCCTGTTTAACTTGCCAGACACAATGCTTGTGGCTGAGCGCACATCACAATTGGGAAGTGAAATAATTGAGATTGAAAATGGTATGAATTGTGTAGGACTCTCAATAGCCTATTAACCTAGGCATAAGTAGAAATACTAAAAATACTTGCTCAGGTAACTAAGATTTGGTAGTGTGTTCAACACACCTTTTACAAAATATTTTGATTCAGAATCATTTATTCAAAGTCTCACCACCAGAGAAAAGTCTAAGTAATTTGATAAAATTATTTATTTTTTTCATCAATAAAACTGGGAATTATATTGGAATTTTATTTTGGAGTTTAAGTGACCACCCAGGGGATATCTATGACCTGGCGTTTCTTGAATGAATTATTTTATACCAATGAGACAAAGCAATAGTTTCAAGATAGGTTGTATTTGTTTGACCTGGTTTTGTACAGCATTCTTAATATTGTTACATATTTAAGGGTAAAGCTTTACTACTAGAAATTTGGTTGTGTTTGCTTAGTAGTTAGTTTCATCCTACACCCCCTTCAAACCCCTCCTCCAGTCACATAACTTTATCTCACTCGGTCACTCTTAGTATTTAATTAATTCAACATCCATTTAGCACACCTATCAGATGCATGGCTTAAGACACAGGTTAACTTACATTGTTTTGTCCTACGATAGTTGCAGAGCCAATAATTGAAAGTATATGTGTTCATATAGAAGAAAAGCCAAGAGGTACAGAGTGTGCTAACTAGAGTCAATATAACCATGTATATTTAGTTTAGTTTTTATTTTGTATCTTTTACGATGCCTTTGATGCAAATATGTATTATAAACTGAATAGTGAAGTTCAATACGTTTCCATAGCCATAACTATCTATAAGAGCTATGTAGGGAGTGCATCAGCAATAGTGCTTGAAAAAAGTATAAAGTGATTAAACCCTAACCTTGCAAGTGCACTGCCCAGTATCAAACATTACCACGAGAGGGAAGAGATTTCATAAAAAAAGCTACAGATCCTTGAACCGTGATTTCACGAGTGCAATGGCCATTAGTATTAAGTATTGCCATGAGGGAAAAGGAACATGTTATAGAACGGCTACAAATCATTAAACCCTGACAACTCGAGTGTCACGGCTAGTATTAAGTATTGCCACAAGGTATGATCATGTGATAAAATGAATATAGATATTGTATTTCTCAAATGTTAACCTTAGACCCCATTAACGATAACTGTTCAGCCCAGGGAGTACCTATCCCACGGTCACTTGATGTTAACTATTTGAAATTGTGAATACACAACTCAAGTGCAATCACTACCGTGCAGGACTTTTGCCAGCTATGTTGTCTGCAAAGAAGATGTTGAGTGCCTGCCACTGTTTGGAGCGCAGCAAGATGTGTGGACGTCTGAATTTCATCAACTGCACAGCTTGTTCAGGCTCCCAACTGTGCTTCTGAAATTACACAACCAAACTTATAGTTGTATGAGGCAGGACAGGTCAACGTTTTTATGAGTGATTGTAGTAAAACACCACTTCTTGAGAATGAACAGTTTTGGTTGGACACTACTTCCTGGGAACGAAACTTTTGGGCTGAACACTATTTCCTGGGATTGAACAGTTTGTGTTGGAAGCTACTTCCTGTAATTTGTACAGCCCTTGTTGACCAGATTGTGGTTTAACTTTAAATTAGTTTTGTTATAAAGCAAAGGAAATGTAGAGACAACAACAAACCACAACATCCATACCTAGGAGAGACTGGGAAGTGGAAAGGTTCTTGGAACAAAACAAACACTACAATACTGATGACCTTGTCATGTATAACATCACTGGTGACTAACTTTTGACCCAAGAAAGCATCTCACTCTTGTGCTGAGCAAACAATAAAAGGATATTCAAAAATGTAAATGTGAAATTTCTTCCAGTTTTATAGGTTTCCCAGACTGCTGTAAACTGTAAGGAACTATGTTAAAATGGTTGAGAGTGCTAATAGGATGTGAAAGGGAACTATATCGACCAGGATTAAGGAGCTGAGAGCAAGGAGCAATTCAAGCTAAGGAGCCTGGTGAGAGAATGATGTATTATTCAGGTTTGGTGGTTGAAAGCCAGGAAGAACACAAGCTTAACAGCCTGGTTAATCCAAGGGAACTGATAATGCTTGTTCAGTAGGCAATTGCATGTGATGGAGGCCCCAATGTACCTTCATGAGGTAGCATCCCACAAGTGTTGCACTCCTAGTGCGCCCGGCCTTGCAATGGACGTAAACGTTCCCCCCACATGTGTTGATGAAGTCAACACCACGTCGTAGTTTTTCCTGGTCTGGAGCCTCAAATATGTCTGTGGTGCTGAGCTGCAGGAACTGCACTCCTAACTTACTCCAGCCCTGGAAGCAGGAAGTCCCAGGTTCTAGGAAAAGAGATTCAGGGGACTGATACCACTAAAAGTAGCATAAAAGGTCTGACTAGTATTTAGGACCAGCTGAAAGTAGTTTAACCATATCTGACTCAAGAACAAGACTAGCTAAACTGGCAATATAAGTTGGAAAAACAACTATCTGTTTGTTTTTTGTTTTTTTGGAGGTATTTAACGTACACTGTCTTAACAGACCAATTGTATCAGTACATGAAATTTCTGGGAGAAAAAGGGCTTCCAATGTTGCCAAAAAGGTATTTTCAAATGCCTTCCATAGTTCCTTTACATACCACAATCAACATGGGACTGATGGCTTTACTTCCCCTCCTAAAGATGTTGCACTAAGGATTTTATCGCTCAAGAAAAATCTCTTGACCCCAGCTGGGTATGAACCCATGAACATTGGATCCTGAGGCACTAATAACTAAAAACTATAAGAGAAATAGAAAGTCGACATCTATTGCTTCATATTTTCGTCAATCCAGGCCAACAAAATTTGTTTTAACTCATATGGCCTTCAATATCAAAAAGGATGCCGACCTTACACTAGACTGGCTTAGGTCTAAAAAAAACACAACACTCAGTCCCCTGGCAATTAACTCATCATTGTGAAAGAGGGAGCCCCAATTTCACTAACAATACATTTTTCAGCCAGACCTTTAGTTCAGTAAACAAACACGTTATCAACTGAGCTAAGGTAATGGAATGATTGCCAATTTTCTGTTTGCTTATCTTGCGATCCTGGATGTTGATGAGAACCTTTAGTGTCTAGGTTTAATTATGGAGATTTGGTATGTCCCCTGAGAATGTTTGTGAGACTTCTTGAACGAAGGTGTCAAATCCTTGTAATATGGACCACTTACTTCACCATCGAGAGAAAATACTTGTAGCTCATAATCTTCATTCATGGATACGACTGCCCTCACCTTCTCCTTATTGATGAGCTAAACAGAGACACATGAGTTATTTAGGCCTACTAAAGAGGCTAGGTTTAAAATACTTTCAATTTTTTTTAAAAACACCCCTACATAGCATTATTTATCATAATGAACAAAAAATAAACTTTTCAATATTAAGATTATTGGTTTATTGTATTGGACAATAATTAATTATTCCAAAAACATGCCATCCTATTTCATTTATTCTCATTAAAAATATTTCCAAAAATGTTAAATAGTTTAAATATATTATTATTTCCAACTTAATACATTTTTTATATATTCCAATGGAAGGTTAGGTTTTGATAGTTTAGGATGGTTTATAATAATAAACATACTAATTACTTGCCCTATTCTGTGGCTTTAGGAACTCAAAAATTCATTGCCATACTTACAAAAGTAAGCCACCTATCCCTATCTTTAGCTAGCTCTATCCAGTCCACCTCATTAACACCTTATCTCTTTCAGGTCCGCTCTAATACGGTATTATCCTCCTATCTGCATCCAGGTATCCCCAATGATCTCTTCTTATTGGGGTTTCCAGTCAATACCCTGAACATGGTTCTAGAAACTCCCATTCACGCTGCATGTTCTGCCCACCATAATCTACCAGACTTTATTATCCTAACAATGTCTTATGAGTACAGGGTGTATAACTCATCCTTGTGTAACCTCTTCCACTCCCCAGTAACCTCACCCATTTTGGAGCAAATATTTTTCTATAATCACCTTGTTGTAACACCCTAACTTTATGTTTTGTCATGTAAAGTAAGAGACCACGTTTCACACTCATAAAGAACAACCGGTGAAATTATTATTTTGTAAGTTCTGAGTTTTACATTCCTGGACCACAGGCGAACTAATTTCCAATCTAATATTGTTATTACTAGTTAAAAATAATCTTAAATATTTAAACTCATTAACACTGTCAAATGATATGTTGTTCGCAGTAATCTCTAAATTATCGTCCCTAATTTGTGTGATTATATTCTTAGTCTTTTCAGCATTCACTTCTAAACCTATTTCCTCACTAGCCTCTAATAAAAGTTCTGCATTTCTTGCAACACCTTCCTTACGTTTGCCCAACAAAGCTAAGTCAATGTGTGTATCCTAATAGCTGCATTCTACCGTTTAGTGTCAACCCTTCACTACTCTCTTGTATTATTCTAATAGCATAATTTAAGGTTAGATTAAAAAGTAATGGGGAAAGTGAAGCTTCTTGTTTCAACCATTATGTATTTCAAAAGTAACTGATAAGTGACATCCAACCCATATCCTATCACATATGTATGAAACATACCTAAATTAGCTTGACAATTACTGTACACTAAAATAGCTCGGTCACAATTTAAATATATTAACCTACTTAGTGGAGTTTCCAGTTGTGAGTGATATGTGTGACAGTTTACTTCGTGTGATTTTGACTAGAAGACATTCAAAATGTTTTCAAACAAGACAATAAAAATAATTATTCATTAGTTTTGGAACATAGCATAGAAGTTTTAGCGGATGAACATCCACAGATGTTTTGGTGTGGGATTTTCAAGAAAATGTTACACAACATGGCCAAAAGTAATCCTATGACTTAGGTAAGTCTCATACATTTCTAATTTTCTAGTGCCAGAAAATTTACAATTTTTTTTATCATTACATACAAAAAAAAACGTTTTTAACTGTCAAAAGCAGTAAAGGCAGTACATTTATTAAGTAGTATTCGCTTCTGTGGCAGTGTGGTCTCCCCCTAATCTCATTTCGGACTAGACTGCCGAAGACAGGGAAATCTGGGTTTGATCCCGGTCAGGGTGCATTGAGTTTCCCCCCCCCTAAAATGTCTTCCCATTCTCCATTGATGCAAATGTAGGTACATTTCCTCTAATTATACCTTTTTAATCCCTAACCCATTATTGTAATTAGAACATAGGCATATAACCTGACCAGGTAGTAAGACGCTGTGTGTATATAAAGCAGTGTTTTATAGCATTATCAATGTAGGTTATGTCAGAGTTTACTTTGTGTTAATACATTAGAAGAGGCTCAATATGTTTTTAGACAAAAAATAAAAAACAGTGATAGTACAAGTGTTTTGAAGATTAATTTTTCTAGCATGTGACATAAAAGTTTTTTTAATGTTTAATATGCACAACAAGAATACTAATAATCGATTCATAACAATATTAAGATAGTTTGTAAATTTTATAGTATAGTAAAATTAAAGATGTACTCACCTAAATCATGGGATTTTGTTCATCCAAGTTGCGCACCCTAACATTGTTTGGGGAGCGTAAATCTGAAAACTTGTGTAAATGTCCACCCACATAAACCTATATAAATGATGAAACACTAATTTAAATTGTAAAACCTCAAGCCTTCTTTCAATTTAGTAACGACTACTACTGTAAGGATATTATGTTAGTATGTTTTTTATTATTATGGCAATGGTATTTATGGATGTGGGGAAAGCATATTATATTATAGTGTGAGTTGAATTAAAGTCTATAAAGTGGTGGAGGAGTCTGGAGTGGAAAAAGAAATTGTAATGAAAGTAAAGAGAATATATGAGTCAGTGGTGGTCCATGTATGAGCACATGTGCACGTAAACACCCAATATTTGTATCACAATTAATAACTTTAATTTTAAATAAATAATTAGTGTGTCTAAATTTATGTGATAATTTATTACCCTAAACAATCATGTTCTTCTATAGTGATTAGCACCTTGATGGTGTAATGTTGACAACTGTTGTGTGCAAGCACCGGAGATAAAGTATGGTATGCAGCTTGGCAGCACGGTGTGAGTGCCAGAATTATTTGTGAGAGTTGAAGTGCTAATGCACATGTACATGGCAGAATTGCCTAGTTCTTATGGAGATTTAACTTGGGAAATGTGTGCTTCATTACTGTGAACATTTTAGTGTTTTTACTTGCTCCTCCTTATCACAATCCTTGAGAGTCTAGACATTTGAGCTGATTCAAGCAAACTAAGATGTTTGTGACCCTCATGAATTCAGTCACTATTCAGCCGAGACTCGAGAGTAGTTAACTAAGCAGTTTGGACAAATAATTTTAAGTAACGGTCTTTTGATTGGTAATTTGGCTGTGAAGATTTAATATTGTATTACGGTATCTTTAAAGATTAATAAACTGTATTGTATTCCAAATAGTGATAAAGTAATTTATCAGGATAGGATAGTACAGTAATTAATATACTAAGATCTGAATTCAATTAAAAAAGTGTGCAAAACACAAAATGTGATTACAAACGCAAATTCTATATTATTCCCATAAAATGATTATAATTTTTTCTGCCCAATCGCATCAATTTTGAAACCATATAGCATGAGAGATGCATGGAAGAAATATTTTGTAGCTACAAATCTAGACACAAACAAATAACAATATGAGGATCAAGACAAAAGTATAGAAGAAATAGATAAGTCCTGCAGTATTGTAAATAATGAGACCAGGGAAGGCAGAAGGACCATGGAGTATCAGTGGAAATGATAATAGTGGCTGGACAAGTGGGCATACAGTGGCTATAGATAAAGTCTATTTGCCACTGAAGTGGTAGTAAGCTAGCAAAAATGATCGGATCTACTCTCATATATCTATTCACCAAACCATATGTTGAGTTGTCACTTTTACCAGTCAATAGTTAAGAGGGGGGCGGGGGGGTTCTTTTAATTTCTTTTACATGATTTAAACATAAACTTTTGAAAATAATCATTTGTATGATTCTTTTATGTGGAAGTGGCATCTGTGGTTTATTAAAAAATACTTTACAAATGAGAGCTTCTAAAAGGCTGTGTTCTCTTCACAGAGAGATAGTGAATGGTACAAAACGAGGGATGTTGATGATGTCATACAAATGGTGTTTGGTTGTGTTCATGTGCATCTGTTTGCAAACTAAAAGGGTTTTATTTTGAAACCAATATTTTGTATGGTACTTTCTCTAAGTTAAAAAAACACAAGAATTTATTATGGTAACCAGCTATAAGAAGATAAAGATGTGAATATAATAGCTTACTTTTTATTTTATTTTGCACTATAATATCTATTGTTGCCACAGCTGCGGAACAAAACAAAATAGTTTTATTAGTAATAATATATTTTGTTATTTAATAAGTTATGAAAAAGTAAAATTTAATGTAATTGTAAGGTAATGAACGTGATTAACCATTTTGATTGATAATATAGTATTACTTATAAAATAATTATTTCCACATACTAGGCTAGGTTCATGCCTAAAGACAATATCTTCTGATAGCTGTCAGTTAACATCACTCCAGTGGTGAATTGACTATGGTTAAGATGTATATGGCAAAAGAAAGTTATACCACAAAGCGTAGGAAGGGATAGATCAAATATTTTAATTTTTAAGAAAAGAAATAAGAAACAGTGTTGCAACTATAAAATATAGCAATGACTTGCCAGTGTGTAACATTTTTTGAAAGAATAATCCAAGGGTGACTGCAGGAACACAATGGATATAATAATGAGTGAAGATCAGTAGGTAT
This sequence comes from Timema shepardi, assembly GCA_902151425.1. Classification (NCBI taxonomy): domain Eukaryota; kingdom Metazoa; phylum Arthropoda; class Insecta; order Phasmatodea; family Timematidae; genus Timema; species Timema shepardi. The sequence continues at coordinate 55,774 of CABFVX010002100.1, read as the reverse complement.
GGCTTCAGGAAAGTAAAATCTACTACTGACCTCATATTTTCAGTGAAACAACTAATTGAAGAAATACTACTACTATTAGCACCGCGTCTTACTACCCGTTCGGGCTATACGCACTTACGCTAAATGTGTTAATGGTAGGGTGATTGTGAGATGAAATGGAGGACCTACAGTTTAACGTGGAATACGAACCACGGTGGAGGCCTGGCATTCCCCACCTTCACAAGTTGTGATTAATAAACGTCTTGTCAGAGGTGAAGGAAGGGTTTGGTAATCAGATAAATCTGTGCCAGGACCGAGGATTGAACCCCGGACCCTCAGAACAGAAGTCCAACATCTTACCCCTAGACCACCAAGACACCTTGAAAAAATAGTTGGGAGCAAAACAAAAAATATAATGGTGACATATTTGTATATTGAAAAGCCTTATGATAATGTACCAAGAGAAAGAGTTTGAGAAGTGTTAAGGAATATTGGAATACATGGTGAACAGAGTGGGTTAGAAGAATTTGTAAACTACTGTACATGAATGTTCATGGGAAGTTTGAATACAATTAAATAGAAAATGGAGTGAACCAAGCCAGTTTACCGTCTGTCACCCCTACTATTAAATGTCGTAAATGGAAGGTGTAATAAGGAAAGTCAATGAGAATAAAACATTATGCTCTTTGCAGATGATGTGATATCGAGTGAAACATAAATGGTGCCGAAATAAATAGATGCATTGAGTAAGATCACAAAGTCATCTGGATTAAAGAAAAGTGAAAAAGTAGTAAAAGCAAGAGAAAAAAACCAAGTTGGTTTTATTGTGAAACTAAAAAGAGAAAACTTAAAGTATTGGAAATACATATTTAGGCGTAGGAAGACAGAACCTTAACTTTTGGGTGCATTTTTTCTCTAAAGACCTGAAAATCACAAAATTAATACTAGCATTATTATTACTAATTGTTTTGTCTTATGACAGGTACATTCCTTTGTCGGTGATCTTAAACTGCCAATGTGTCCTTGTCCTCTGCCTCCTCCTTCAGCTCCCCGAATTTTCTTCTTTCCTTCAATACATCCAATATATAATCTTCCTCCTTCCTAAACTCCTCTTTCACTCAACCTTTCCTTCTGTAATATCATGTAAAAGAAAGTTCCTCCTAAGAATTTGGCTGATCCAGTTTGCTTTATACCAAAAAAATCACATCCAAAAAGGTTCTCTTCTCAACAACTCTTCTTAAAACTTTATTTGTCACACGGTTTGTCCGCCTGATCTTCTCAAGTCTTCTCCAGCAACATATTTCAAAGCTTTCCAAGTATTTCTTTTCCATCTCCCTGAGAGTCCACGTCTCTGCTCCATACAGCACGATGCTTCTAATGTAATATTTCATAAATTTCATCCTCGGTTCCAAACTCAACTTGCTGGTCAGAAATAACCTCTCCTTGTTGAAAGCTGCTTTGGCCATGCCGATCCTTGACCTAATTTTTTTGGTCCTTTGTCTGCAGACTTACCAGGTACTTAAACTCCTCTATGTTTTCCAACTCCTGGTTTCCAATTTTGATTTTCAACGGCTCTTCATTATTTTAAAATACCAATCAATTTGACTTCTCAATGTTGATCTCCACACCATATCTTCTTCCTGTCTCTACCAGCTTATCCATCAGTTCCTGCACCTCTTCTTAATTTGTGGCTAACAATGCTTGATCTCACTCCTCTTCCTATCTATATGCTGTTGGTCTCGCCATCATTCAGCCTCACTTTCACTCACTGTGGCCAGTACAGGTTTGTAATTTTTTCAGCATCCCTGTAGTCACTTCATTTCTTGGCTTATATATTTATCTTTAGGGCCACCACGGTATGTCTAGAAAGTCCTTGGATCATTCTCCTGTTTCATAGATCTTATCTATAAGTACCCTATTGCTAGAGCCATTAATCCATTGTTTCCCAGTTTCTTCAGCAGGTCGGCTGGTATGTCGTCATCTCAAGCAGCTTTCCTCTACTCATGTAATTTAAGGCTCTCTCCACTTCACTCTTTAAAATGCTGGGGTCCTTTTTTGTCTTCCACTATCTCATCTTCTGCGTCAATCTCAAAGTTCCTTTGTCAATTTTTCTTGTCAAACAGCTTTTCTATATATCCTTTCCAAGTCGTAAGAAACTCTATTTCATCTGTCATCATCTGACTTTTGGGGTCTTCTATTCATGTTGTTCGCACACCTTTGTTTTATTCCCTCTCAGTTCCTTTGCTTTATGGTACATGAAGTCATACCTTCCTTTTCTCTACGGTTAGGCCTATAAGTCATTCACGACCTAAGTTTACCTGGATGACAGCTCGAAATGTTACTAGAAGTAGTCCCTAATATATCACTATGCCAACAGCTGACATCTATCACTTTGTATGAATGTAATGAAAACAGATGGTAATATACTAATGTGATAGTTAAACACAGTAATTTAGGCCATTATTATTTATATATTTATTTGAGGTCGAACATAAAGTTTATTTATAGTTTTATTCCACTTAAAAAAATATTCACCCCACTTTCACAAAAACTTCTAACAAACATAGCCTCAAAATGGCGACTGACGAATCTAAACCATATGATTGAACATAACGGTAAACAAGTTTTTTACAATGATGTAGACACGCAGTTAATGAAAATATTTCAAAATAAGATAAAATAATCATAAAATCATTTATTGTAAGTAAAAAAAATGACAACTATTTTCTCTTTTCCAAGTAAATACGATGCCTGTATTAAAAGGTATTGATGTGTGCACTTTATTACACAAAATCAGTAACGTTCGAAAACGAAAAATAAGTACTTTTAATTATGTTTAAAATATTGTTTCGTGTTGGATAAAAAGAAATTATTTAAAAAATGAAATAGTGTGAGAAAACTTAAGTTAAAATTATTTTAAATGTAATATATAACAGGTAATTAAAGATCTCTACATTTATAACAAAACTGTGATCTTTTACAAGTGTTGGCAACCCAAAACCTAAACATATGATTTTCCAACTGTCATCCAGGTAAAAACCTATCGTGAACGGAATATAGATAATCTCATCACATACTAACATTACACTCACAAAAATGGGGGGAGTCCAATGATAATAAATTCAAGTTAATTTAAAATTTTGTTATAGTGAACAATTCCAAACCAAAGTTACCCAAGTGACACATGGATAAATAATTAACTGTAAAATTACACAACCAAATCTTTACATATATCATAAAGCTGATTAATATGCAATAATCTTCTGCACTGAGCATACTTTGCTCTCTTTTGCAACAGTTGAATTTATTGAAAGTGGCTAACTAATAATTTATTATTTAGATGAAAACTCTCTTGCAAATCAACTTACAATTTTACACCCAGCAAACTCACACAAGGCTATAATGAAATTGAAATGAAAACATAATAGGTAGGATTAGAGTGGACACACTGACCAGAATTCATCCACCAGAAGTCAAATATTTAAATAAAGTAATACCTAATATATATATATTTTAAGGCTAAATAATTTATAAATATATTATGAGTCCTTTCCAACCTAACTTAAACTAACCTTCATTACAGCTGTAACATCGCAGCTGACCTAACCTAAACATGCAACCCATTCCACTCGCTAATAAATTAGAATCTCAATTAATATTCAAAAGCTAAACAATTTGACTTTTTGTAGTATAAGATGACATCATAATGTAAAGGATTATGAATCAAATGACATGCTGGCATAGTATATGTTTATGTTAGGACTTGTTTTATTGAGTTGTCTGAATGTTGTAAAAATAAAATAATTTTGAATAAATATAATATATTATAGTATCACTGTTTTCACCATTTCCTTGTTAATATAATGATGGGCTTAATATTAAATGTTTAATTATTTGGTATCTTAAGTGAAATACAGTAAGTGCTTGCACAACATTCCCGGGCATAACTTAGTAAGTGAAGATGGTAGATTAACAATGAGTTAACAAGAAGGAAATTTTACGGTAGGGTGAAACCATTGATATGGATAGGCAAGTACTAAGAACAATAAAATTGCTGATAAATAAAACATATTTTGTGCTAGGCCTAATAATAATAATATATTGGTTGATTTCTAAAATTTTAAGTACCGGGAGTGTACCCCTCCTACTCCACCCCCCAACCCAATTTTTTTTTTTAGATTCAAGCTTTAAAATATGTGCTCTAAGCCATTATTTTCTTCTAAAAACAGAAGAAAATGTTTTAAAATTCATCATAATGAGATTTGTGTTTTAATATTTTTCATTTAAATTTAATGCAAATGCTCACCAGATGTTTAATTTAATTTTGATTTTTTTTTACTAGACTAGTTTTACTATACAAACAGGAATGATAGGAGCGATTTTAAATTGTAAAGTCATAGATTACACAAAACAAATTGTTTTAATTTTTACATATGTATTTTGAATTAAAAATACACAGACGCTATTATATACATAACTAGAAAAAAATTACTTCATTTTAGAAGCAACTCCCCAGTCGTTCCATGTTTCATCATAGTCGATGACTCTAGACCTTTCCTTGCTCTAAATGTCTATGGCAGAATGCCGTCCTGAAACAAACCACGAGTCAACATACTTGGAAGGATTAAATAAACAAAGGGGGNGGGGGGGGGGGGGGGTCATTATCCTTATAAATAAAATACCAGAGACGGTTATTTTGTTGTCTTAAAATATGTTCTTAGTAATGCCATAATCAAACACATTTGGTAGAAATTTCTCTCGCATTAACTGGAAGATATAGCAACTGATTTGATTATATTTTTCAATACAACAAGACTGTCAAGAAATGTCTTACTATTCCTGGAAACTCCCAATTAATTGTCTTTTATTGAGTTTGAACTTGGCAGCAAACTTCATTTCATTTTTCCCATAAGTTATTTCCACATTTTTGGGCCATTTTTTCATGTCTATTACTTTTATGAAGTTAACAATCTCCAAATCTTATTCACTCAGCAGTCTCTTCTCAATTGATTGTTCCAATGCTTCATGGAACTTCTCAGGATCTAAAGGATCATTACTCTTGCGTCCTTCCCTTTTATGAAGAGAAACTCCCACAAAATTAAAATTTTGTACTGCTTCTAGGGCCGTGGTATAGTTAGTAGGCCCTACCGGGTACTGATTTTCTACTTTCAAATACAGAGACTGTTGATTTAAATTTTTTGTTAGCAAGGCCTAGGCCAACATTTCAATAATGCTTAGATAATTCTTGTAATGCATCGCACATCAAGCCAAGATCTAAAATGAAGTTTGAATTGGTAATTATATTCACTGATACACCTTATGATGAAAGGAAACAAGACTGTGTGTTAAAGAACGTATCTGTCATTGTTAGGCACATAAACTATTGTTGACATAAGTAGCTAATTTTTAAATAAAACACCACGCTTATGTATGTAATTGATTTGCTAATCACGTCTTTCTAGATAGTTATTTTCTGAATTTCATGTTTGCCGTAATAGAGGTACTGGAATAACGTTCCACTGTTCGTGCGTGCGTGTGTGCGTAAACTTAACAGAAAAATCTTGGATAACAACTACCAAAGAGTATAAAAGAATAAAAGCTGCAGAGGTTAGATTTCTACGAAGCATTTGTAATGATATCGATTTTTCCTGTCTTTTTAATATTCGAGATCATATTTTAAAGTAAATATATTAATATTTCTTCTTTTCATTTAATATAAAGTAAACTCATCTTTTCAAGACTACAGCCATGTTTCTTTTTCTTTTATTTTAACTGCACGTGTCAGAAGCATCGTTTTTGTTTCCGGGTTGTAATGTGCAGTAAAATAATAGCAGGTGCAGAGTAACGCGTATGTTTTCTTAAATGCGCGCTAATTAAAAACTAACCCCATTGGTCGATGGAAAGAAAGCAAGGAGTGGTCTGGGTTCGAGGGTGTGAACTACGGGGTTCACACGGCTCGACTCGAGAGGATGCTAGCTTGGTAGACGCGTCATTCTACTCTTTTTCGGGAGACGAGAGAGATGTGTAATACAAAGCAGTATGAGTCTCGTATAGTTTGATAATGTTAGCTTGGATGTGTTTGGAATCACAGCCAAGGTGTTTTTACCTAAATGGTTTCCATTATTCTTTTTCAAACAACAGTGATTTGTAATACATTATACCATTAAAGTTTATACAAATGTATCTATTTTCAAAAACATTTATTTGTAATATATAAATTCTTCAAACCAAAGTGAAGTTAGTACATTACAACGGCGCCCAACGTGAAGGCATTCAGGCAGAATGTAACAAATGACGTCTAGATAAGGGGCATCCAGCTTCAGTCTTTTACAATTGGCGTACTCAACGAGGGGCAGTACTTAAGGCTTTTACACATTATAGAGGAAACAAGTAAAGATAGACTTAGAAATGACAACTCTAGAAGGGAACTAAATCAATAAAGTGGGCCTATTAGGGTAAAAAATGGAAAAAATGAGATTGTGATGGTGTGGGTATTATATGAATAGACTGGACGATGGTATATTACTTACCTAATATGGCAAATGTAGTAAAGGTAGGGAGGAGACCTAGAGAAAGACCATGAATGAAATGTACAATGATACAATAAGAGGAGATATTTAAAGACGGGGAACAATGGCAGTCAGTGGAAGAGGACTGATGACAGGATAGAGGGAAGTGTAGGGGTCTTGTCAATACCCAAACACAGTAGTATGCTGGAAGCAAGAAATGATCATTATAATGCAATTGGTAATAATAGTGTTAGAATTAACTACCAGATCTAAGAAAATATATTATTATTAAAAGGAATGGAATAGGAACAAAATAGTCTTTAAACAGAATAGTCAATCCCACTAGATTTTAGATCAGAGTTTCGTGTTCATCAATTCAATATTTATTATGAGATATTTTAGGATAATGAAATTTAAATGAAGAGAAGTTGGAAGGTTAGATGGCATAGTATGAGCCAAGGGTGGGATTCTGTTTTTTTCTGTGAGAAATGTAATGTTTTCTAGCATCGTAATCTGAGGGTGAGATTCATCACCTGAGTGAAAATTATCATTGGCACCTCTATTTTTTTTTTGTGAATTAGCCCTTTAGTAATTAATTAAAGATTAATGTATAATTTTAGTAGTGGTAGTAAATTTGAGTCATTAATTTCACCCCAGTTTACGGAGCTTTTACACATAACATTAGCAAATTTCTGATATTATCAAAACAAAAGTTGTGAGAAAATTATAAATCATTAAAAAAATTCTTAGAACATTCACCTGATTGTTATTTTGAAAAACGATGGACTATAGTGTCCTATTCTACAAAATTTTGTATCCATATATGAACGGTAGGTTAAGCTATGTTTATTTTTAAGTTTAAAACATTTTAATATTGTGCATAAAAAAATCACACAAAAATAATTCCCACACAGTGGCGATGTTTGAAAATCTGCTCATGTGTAACTTTGATAGTGTGACAATCTACTTCAGGTTGTTTCATTATAAGACGTTCAAAGTTTTTTTATAAAGATAATAAAACTATAATTATTACTCATTTACAAAAAAAAAGTTTGTTACTTAAAAATAAAAGTGTAGTAGGATCTACTTGTAAACACACAATGTGTATTAATAAATATATAAAACCACTATTGGGCTATAAATCTTAGGTGTTTGAACTGTTCTAGGATAGTTTCAATAACACAAGGAACTTGTTTAAAAAATGTTTGTTTACCAATACATACAGTTTTAATATCATAATAGTGTTGGTGTTGCCATGTATCAAGTTATATAGTCAATAGATTATTTAATATACTCATAGGTTAGGTCTCAATTTAATAAAAAAATTAATGATATTTGTTCCTTAAAGTTGCTAAAGGATGGGGACTACTTTATTTTTTTAAACCAGGAGTTGTGGTTCAGAAGAAAAAAACTTTAGTTTCAAAAAAACAAAATAATTAAGGTAGGCTTTACCTGAACACTGGGTTTTGAGCATGTTTGATACCGTAAAGCACCGTTGTGCAAATTTGTATAGGCCTAATTCTAATTAAGTCATCGAAAACTCTGTGTGAAATTAATAAAAATATGTTTTGCCAAATACTATAATTTGGACAGACTGTTGGAAAGGGTATTTTGCTGTTAAATTTTCGGTGTGCCACTGTTTTTTTACTCTATGATATATATAATATATCATGGTAAGAAACCAACCTTATGAGCCGTGTTGGCAAAGGGTAGCGCCCCCAGGATGACTGTTTCATCTATCCGGTCGTACCAGCGACGACTGGTCAATTTCTCCATCAACACATTGTAGAACAAGGTCGGGTAAAATGACACACGGGCAATCATTTTAAAAAAAAGTTCTGTCAGAACAAGGCTATGGGTGTAACTTAGTGTTTACATATAAAACCATGATAATGAACAAAACGATTTGACACACATCATAGGTGAACACGAATAAGTAAAAACTTTTCAACAAATTAACATTACCGGCCGCCAAGTGTAACCAACTATTCGTAGAATAAGAAACACTAGAGTTGAGCCGTTGAAATTAGACTACTATGACGTGTCACGTAGGTCGGTGTCGGTATTTGAGATCAAGTAAAGCGGGCTAGAAATATCTTTTACCTTATGAATTTGCGCAAGCGCGAAAATATGCACAATAAAGTTATGAATTTTTTTATTTTATTTTGGAGTATTAGGGGAGTTATGTGTCTGAGATCATTCATTTTGACACTACTTAAACGGTCAACCTTGAGTGATTAGGTTTTTTTTTTTAATAAATCAAATTTAGCTCATATAATTAAGAATGCAGTTCTAACCTAAGAGTATATGACGTCCAGAGATACGAGATTGACAAAGCATAAAACAAGAACACGTATACGTGATAAGCAATCAATGGCGATCTTTATAAAATGACTGGATACAAATCTGTCACTGTGGCTGAAAATGTCGAGATGCCATCTGCAATGTGTAAGAAAGAAAAAACATTTCGGGTATTACTTTCTCTCTTACGTTTATAATAGGAAAAGAGGCAATTTGACATAGTTCATTAATTTGCTGGAATATATGAGATGCATCAATGTGTGATTAGTTGAATATAATAAATGTGTTAGTAAAAGCCTTAAATAGCATAACTAAGTTATAAATTGGTGAGTTTTTCATTTAAATAAGTTGATGTAGGCTAATATGTACGATGAATTTTGAAAGAAGCTCAATTTGGAAGGCTCTGTCTCCTAACAGAATACTAACCTATACTAATGTTTAGCTAATTTAAAACACCTTCCAGAAGGGAATTTCAATGTCCATTCTAAATGGCCGTTCATCCTACCAAATTACTAATATATGGTTGTATTCTAGTACGAAATAAAGCCTTACAGATCGGGATTCTTACTAAAATCTGGGTTTAGTAAATACCATACTTCATAGAAGCTTATAACCTAAATTATCGTTTTAACGTAAGACTTCTACAAAAAGCGTGTTATTAAAATAAATGTAATAAAGCTTTTAGCTAACTTGTTTCAATATATTTATAGAACTTTTAACTACATATGGTTTCTGAAGGCAATATACAAGATATGAGCCAATTTAAAAAAAATGGTAATATAAAATTTTCTATAAGCCTATAACCTAAGTGATCGTTTGAACGCATGACAATTACACAAAGTTTGGCATTCAAACAAATGTAATCAAGTTTTGGGATACCTTATGCATTATATTTATCAAACTTTCAATATAATATAGTTTCTGAAACCAATATACAAGCTAAGAGCCAACTTTAGATACAAGTAAGTCTTGGCAGATTGTAAACAACATATATGATCCCATGTGGAAAAATCAAATCTGGCCTGATCTAGTCCAGATCTGATTATTATTATGTATTGATATTAATTTATCTAGAATTTTGCTTATTATATGCTGATATAGGCCTACACCTTTCATTTTTGAGAATTAATTGGGTTGAATTAAGGTCATGCATGATTATTGGGCGTGGGAAAAAAGATTTATACAACTACAAAGTTGGCTTAAAATAATTTATACTACCTAAAATTATCACACACAACTTTCATCACTTCGTCAGGCTAGCACATATTTGAGCCACTAAACTTATCACGTGACCCCATGGGCTATGGAATTAAATTAACTTAGAAATATAACCACCTTTATGGTGTAGTTAGTTACCATAAAGTGCTAGTTTTGTGTTGAGCCAAAATGCCAAGGACAGGGAGATCGAGTTTCGAATTTTGGATGGGTGAACTGGGGGTGGATTTCCCTAAATGGTTTTTCACTCTCCTTTCACGTAAATTCGGGTTCAATTCCTCTAAATTCAACCCGTCCAAATTTTTAACCCAATAGTGTAATTAGTTGGCCTACTTAAGCGTACAATTCGAACAGTTAGTAAGACGCGTTGCCAAATAAAACTTAGAAATATATTTTTTTAATAGTTATACATCGCACAAAATAATCAGGATCCCGTTAGGATGGTTTGCCATCAAAATCTACCACATGGCCATAGGTTTTGGAATTAAATTAACTTATAAATATATTTTTTCGTTATTTAGACGTCACACAAAATAGATAGGATCAAAATTGCAAAATGAAATCTACATACATTTGTTATGGTTATTAACAGTATGCCTTTTTATTTCAGAATTTTCTAGGGTCAATGCAACCGCTTGATATTTCAAGGTTAAGGATTAATTACGTATTAAAATGGAATTGAATCATAGTTTATCAAAGGACATTTTGATTATATTTTTTTATATCATCAGATACATCATTCCGCATAAGAACATTGAAATAAACCGTTAAATATGTCTCCCCACAATGAGGCAGATGATAAACTTGAGCATCACGTTTTGGTCCTTGGCAAGACGTATGTTTATGTCCATCCAGTATAATATAGAGATGACTAAAAGCAATCCACTGTTTCAAAAAGAAATAAAAGTATTGCACAAATAACAACCTAAAAAGACTTGGATTGTTTATATAAATTATACACCGTTTATAATGAAGAGTGCATACCACAGAATGTGTAAGAGGTTGAAATACAACTTTTCAATGATACAAAGTGAATAATGAACAATTAATGAAGTTGATCTACTTGAAATTTTACACATTGTGTACAGACTTACCATAGAAAACTCTTGTTTTTGAGACGTATTAGCCAATGAGAATGAGTGTAAGGGCTTATCCAATTAAACATGAATCTACACAACACACAGGAATTAAATTCTACTCATGTTAAAAGTTTCCTGTGCTTGTGAATAAAATAGAATAGTTATGTGTGTGTTATAATAATTGGTTGTTTTAGTGTAATTAATTACAATTCTAAATTATATTATTGAAGATAAAGGGGGCGCATTACATTTCTGTTTCTGTTATTGAGGATTAAATCCGCCAAAGTTTTCGCGTATTTAATAAAATCAGATCCAAATAAAGATCTAATGTAAAAGTTCAGGGAACACCTAAGCTATATTAATTATTATATACCGGTAGTACAAAATATACAGATTATTTTACTTTACTGCACAGTATTATAATGTTTTGGAGGTATAAAGTGTGAGACAGAGCCAGAGAGTGTTTTGAGTAACACTGTGTATTAGTTGAATGGCATTTTAGTAATTAACTTTAGACTAGGCTAGTTATTATATTAACAACTTGTATGATAACCATATCGTTTCATACATTGATGATTGATTACTCACTATACAAATCACATTATATTTTTAGAGCTGACTGATGACTTTGGTGTTACCAACACATCATGCATTAACTTCCCTGGTACAGTAATTATAACACCTCCCCCTTATTGATATCTTTTAGATTTTACAATACACCGTCCACTTCTCGTTACTACACATTTAACATTACCATTTACATCATTTGTGTTATCAATAGGTTTATTACTTCTGTCTTCATTCACAGCTGTGTTATCCACAACAGGTTCATCTGCATTATGATGGGTTTCATAATAAGTTGTATTGCTAGCCTGATTCAAAGTGTCATTAGAACCAATCATTGTATTTTGTAATTCTCCCTGGTAATCAGTATTAAACTCCTAAGTTAGACTGCCTCAGATGTTTCGTATTTCAAATGTATTAGCGAGGAGTCTCATGTTTATGCATAATAAGTACTGGCTCCCACAGCTTACCATTTTGTACAACAACTATTTGGCCGTCTTTGAAATCAACAGGCTTACGAGGAGCTCTTTTGTCATAATGTGTATTTGTTTTCACTTTGCGTTGTTTCGCCACAAGTTGTTCACTCACGTCAGGTTCTGCGTTGGAGAGTATATTTGCAGTGGAAACAGGTAGTACTATTCCATCTAACGTCAATGGTAAAAATATTGAGAAAAATTCATTAGTAACGTGCATAATCGCAACATATGTGGACAAAATAATAAACAAATATGATTTCATAAAGGTTAATACTGGGTATTATTCACATCATACCTTTAATAAAGGATCGAGCTTATTTAAAGCAGGTAATTTAACCACAGTAACTGAAATTAAAGATGGAAATTCAACTTATGTAACATCTAAAGTATAGTAAATTTTAAAAAAGTTGATATATTTATTATAATAATGAGTGTACTGTATTTTATATGAAAGAAGGGGAAATATTAAAAGGGGAATCTATCTGCCTTTCTATTAATTTTAAATCCAGTGATATCATTAAAAAAAATAGTATCTAAAATAGATGGAAAAAGTATGGTGGGCTAGCTCAGATTTAAAATTAGTACAACACTCTGTGCTCAAAACCAACATTTACATGTAACATAAACAAAAATTACTATCTCGTGGTAAAACTTTAAATAATAATAATAATAATAATAATAATAATAATAATAATAATGCATCAAAACTAACATGAGACTCTCTCAGAACCTCTGGGTCATGTTGGGAAAAATATACCTTTATTGTACCTAGTCAACAATGGACTCACCTTCCGTACAACGATTTGGCCTTGAAAAAAATAAGTTTGGTTTTACTTTGATAAATAATGATCAAATATAAAATTTTACTCTGCCTAACAGACTTCTTCTAAATTACTAAGCTAAAATATAATTCAAAATTCAAAAAACAATTCAGTAAGGATTTGTATAAAAAATCCATTATTTGTGGATGATTATTGAAATAATAATAAAATTAATATATATTCTTGAGACACTCTAAGTAATAGATGTCCTTTATGATGTTAATAGTTAAAATAAATTAATAGAAGAACATGAGACATTGCATTCGTGTCGAAGGAATGACTATGGCCAAAATATTCTTTCCAGAGTCATTGTTAAAAAAATGTTAGCTTGAAGAAAAAAAATATATAATTAATACTTTAGAAGAAAATAAAACTAAGTCTTGAAATTGTAGTGGAAAAGGTTCATAAGATTATAGCGTCTGCTTAATGTGATAGAATATGTGTATATATTAAAACTTAAAAACAATAATTGTTGATACCACCTCTAAGGATGTTCTGGGAGGTCGTCGTTGAAACTGTGAATTGGTCCAAAATTCACTAAAAGCCCAAGAATCGTCATTGCAGAGGTCTAACAGTAGTTTAAAGTTGTCATCGCGTCTATGGTAGTAATTTTGATGAACACTTGAAATATTATTTTAAGAAACAACTTTTAAAATCACTATTTTTGTTTCAATGAAGATAATGTGTATCATCTTCTCTTTAGCTCCAAGACGCCAAACCCGCTTCTTTCTTCCAATTTCCACCTCTCGGCATTTCTCGTTGAGGCCCCAAAAATCTGGAGGATTTAAGTTCTAAATTTGAAACACGTGTCTATAAATATGTGAGATTTATGTATAAATAAGGAATATCTGGTATTG